>JAOTQE010026367.1:0-10473 GCA_025631205.1 Nesometra sesokonis | reverse complement strand
TATTTGAAATTGGCGGCCATTTTGGACGCCATCTTGGATTTCTCGGAAAGCACAAGGAGGATTTTTGGGGACTTTTAATATGATGTTTCAATCATATTTCTGGAGCTATCCTGAAAAATCAGCTTGTTATGAGACATTTCCGGGTTGGCCTATATTTATGACCTAATACTACTGGACTATAAGGCGGAAGACAGAACAATATTATAAGAGATAAAGTAATCGTAAACAATTACACCCTCACCTATGTTTTGAAGGGGGTTATGTTTTTCACCTGTTTGTGTGTTCATTTACTTGTGAACAGCCTAAAGCCATTATAGTTTTCATTCTTTCTGAAATTTTGAAGAAATCAGCACAATATTGTTTGAGTTACAGATGCTGCCAGAAAATAAATAGACAGATAAAAGACAGACAGATAGAGAGAAATACATACAGAGCTCATTGTAATACCCCATTGCTACTTTCACTGTGATATCTTCTAATGAAAAGGGTTTGTGTCACAGAATAAACATACTACATACTCTCAGGATCAAGAAAGGCTATGTTTTGGAATTTTAATGACAACATCTAATAGATAGGACCAGAGTGCATCAGTAACTGTCAGGCCTGTTTAGTCTCTGGTTTGTTTTTGTCACTAAAAAGAAAGGGTAGTAGACACAAAATCAAATAGATTAGAATCCATAATCCATGCGGTAAGGCAGGTCAGCACAAAACCTCGGGAGGACCTTGATATGATTGGTTCTGACATTATTTGAAAATTTGAAGTAAATCGGCCCAATAGTTTTTAAGATATGGATGTAGGAAGACACACAGAGAGACAGACAGACAGACGGAGCTCATTGTGGCGAGGGTAACGAGAAGCACTCGGAGAGCCCAAACCTCCGCCAAGCACCCAAAATTCTCTCGAATGCAGCTTTAGTACTGTCTTTTTTGCGATTTTAGATATAGAGTGTTAACCAAAAAGATAAGTTCCGGGAAACTTACGCTGTTCACTATACCAGGCGCGGATTTAGGGGGAGGGGGTAAAAACGTAGTTGCGCCCTCCCCCCCTAACGGGACGGATTTAGTGGGGGAAACAACCGCATCCACCAATTATCGTTAAAACGTAGTTGCGCCCCCCCCCCCCCCCCCCTTATATTAGGTGCACCGGGTCAAAAATTTGCCAGAAGAACACCAAATACGGCCAAAATAGGGTACCAGAGCACCAAAATATGGAAATAACCCATTTTTGCTCTTAATGAAAAAAATGCCAAACACGCCCACCCGGACTGGAAAAGTGCGCCCTCACCTTTCGGTGGATCCTGGATGCGACCGCCCCTGTAGTGTGTACAGAAATTATCAACGGTTAAAGTTGCATTCGCGAGAATTTCGGGCGGAGGTTTGCTCTCTTCAAATGTTTTTAGTTGTTATTGTTATTTTTAAAGACCAAAACTCGACAAGCGAAAGCTTGTCTTATTGTCAAAAAATAAGTTATATATGTAATTTTATATACAGGTATATATAAATTGTGACAATATATATGATTATTCGTTGGTCCCATGTGCAATATCAAGTGAACAATAAACAACTCAGTGCATTCGTCGAAAACAAAATCGATTGGGACTGTCTCCTGGTGTACTAGCAGAATCACTACTAAACGGATCCCACTGGAAATATGTAAATAAAATTTAATTGAAAATAAAAATATCTGCTATAATTCGAGAATTTGGTTTATTCATTCTGACGTGAAATGTGGAAAGACGAAGCAAGTCTAACTTCGACCTACTTGTTTTCCTTTGAGAATATTTTGTTTTATTTCTTCTAAAAGATACAGGAAATCACTACAGTACTACTAACCTGTTCATTAATTCTCCACCAGGCTACTGCTAGAATGAACACTGCACAAATGGGCGGTGCAAGGTAACTGGTAATGGACTGAATGTAATCAAAAAGTCGACCACCTTGTGCTGCCTGGATGATAGGAATCCATAGTATACTAATTACACACATTACTAGAATGAAGATCCTGTCACGAATAAAAGATGCAAACCGACAATTAGACGTGGTAATGGTGAGATGGACGGATGGACGATAGACGCGCGAATGAATAAATCATTGGACGGATGGATTACTGTACTGTGTTGATTGATATATAAATGTAGGGCCTATACATAGTCAAACGTGAGCAAATGAGATACAGTCGATCCACCAAGCCCTTCCACCTCTGTTGGTCCTTGGCGGTGTTCAGAAGCTGGTAGAATACCATATTTGTCACTTTCTTTATGTTTCCCCCCAATTCATTCTTGTAAGACTTCGTCTTTCCCTCCACAGACACTTGAGGGATGGTTTATACAAAGTTGTTGTTGACTTTGTATCATGGCCAAACCAAGAAACTTTGCGCTCTTTCACAACTTGCGGAAGATTTCCCAATTGGTTATCTCATTTTATCTGGATCATTGGTTCTATGTGCTGTGTACGGGTCCTCAAGGTACGGGGACTGTATTTCTTCTAAAAAGCCTCAAACTTCCTTTCTAAGATTACAGAGAGTGTCCAGCTTTCGCATTCACAGAGGAAGGTAGAGAAGACTACAGAAGGAAGGAAATGCAGGCGTCTATCCAAGTGGAGACCACCAGATCTCCTACCCCCACCTTTAAAACCAAAATATATATTTTTTTGCACAATTTTGTAGCGCTAAAGGTGCACCAGAGAGCATCTATAGGGAAAATTTTAGTTGACGCAGCATTAGTGAGGTTTCGCAACTTTACGAAATACGAAAACGAATACGTCATAAATTCTTATAACGTTTGAATAGAACACCTTGAATATCTGTCACAGTATTTTAAGAAGATCATCAACGATTCTTAAGTGGAAGATTTGATATATTTTTGGAACACATTTTAGCAACTTTAAAAAATGTGTGACGTATCCCTTTTCATTATCATATTTCGTAATTTCGAAAATTTGCGAAACTTCCCTATGGAAGGGAACGATGCTTATATTAGATGAAAGAAGGCACGGATTCTTACTAGTCTTGGTTCAAGACGGTGATTCGGTTTAATTAGTGAAAGACGATTAAAAGGCACCCATTGCGTTTCATATCAGGTGGATCGTCATACCTTTCTGATGTTTTACGACAGACCTCACTCCACTAATACTTTATCATCCACTGGTGGCGCATTTCATTAAACACTTAAAATATAATATACAGACTTGGAGCAAGTCTAGAGTTCTTACCTGCCAGTTATCATAAGTTCAGCCTCGCTAGCCCTCGGTCGAATTCGACGCCATATGTCGATAGTGAATATAGTACTGCTACTGTTAAAGATCGACGTCAGGGAACTCATCAATGCAGATAACATAACAGCGATCATCAGTCCTCTAAGACCTATGAGAATGTAAACAATATACTGTAATAATTGAAATGAATTCGGAAATGGCATTATTTTACATTTATAACGTAATAAGCCATTTCACGGTTTCAACTGCGCATGTCCATGATTAAGGTCAAGTCAACGACGCGCGGCGTATTGTGAAAAGAATATAATATATAAACAATATACCGTAATCATTTACATGAATTGGGAAATGGCACTCTTTTACATTTATAACGCAATTGAGATCACTAAGATCATTCCTCTGACAAGAACTTTGGGGTCCTCAAAAGGTTGTAAATTTAGGGGGTCGATAGTGGATCGAGGTTCGGTAGAAAGAAGGCGTTAGCCCGAAATTTAATCCACCGGCTACTGACCAGTATGACAAATTAATAATAACCCGCACACAAGTTTAAAACTTCTTGATATGGATATCATTGTCGTCTCAACGGCAGCGACGTCGGCGGTTTCGAATTTCTATCTATACCGCATCATCATTCGTCATCCTCATCGTCATCATCATCAGCTGCGCAGCAGTAGCTATAACAGTAGCTGCAGTACCTGTAGTATAAGTAGCGCCACCAGCAAAAGTTAGTCATGTTTGTGGTAATCCTCAATGTTATCAATGGGTTTGTCATTTTCAGTAATCAGTGACAGGTAAGCCTATATCTGCGCGCCAGCAAAACATCCCAATTTGTCGCCTATAAAAGCAACACTATCTCAACTGCCTCTTTTTCTCCTCGAGCCCACACTTAATAAAACCAGATACTGTGCTACAGTTAACTGAATATAATCGGTAGCAGTGTCATTTGTAGATTAATCCGAGATGTTCCCTGTGGCTGAGAACCAAAGACGTTGTTGTACGAGGCGGGTTTGGTACATGTATAATTATGTTACAATTTAGCAATTCTGTAGACACAATTTTTACTTTAAAGAAATTCTATAATCTGTAATTTCAGAAGAGATTGTGTATAGAATTGTATCCTTGAAGAAATTGTGTATACAAAATTTTATCTTTGAAGAAATTGTGTATACAGATTTATTTTTAACTACAGCATTTTGTTACTGTAAACAGTATTCGCAAATTGTATTCTATAACTACAATCTTGAATTGTGTCACAAATTCTTCAGAAAAAAAAATTCTATCCACAAAATTTTATTTCCAAACAAATTCTGTTCACAGAATTTTACCTTTGAAAAAATTCAGTTCACAGAGATTTTCCCTGAAGAAATTGTGTATACAGAATTTTATATTTGAAGAAATTGTGTATACAGAACTTTGTCTACAGATTTTCTTTAAAGTAAAAATTGTGTCTACAAAATGCTAAATCGTAACATAATTGTGAGGTCTCACTACACAATGAGTCTCATGGTAAGAAAATCCAAAATTGAGTCATTGCCTTCTAATAGAGCAAAACATAAGCTTTAATCTACACTTTAAATGACATTCATTAGATAAGTAGATACAAAGATATGAGGATTTGACATTTTCATGTATGAAAACAGAGTTTTGAGAAAATCGGCAATAAAGCAATATAAAAATAAAAAATAAAAGACAATAATTCTCGGAAATTATAAATGAAGGATGCATTCCTGCATGCAAACTGACTTAAAAAGTATATTTAAGTACCTTAGTACTCATAATTGATTAAAACTAAATTTCTCAAAAATTTAACTTCAGACCTATTTTGGTGATTATCTCATATTGATCCCACCTACGATGCAACTAATTTTGTGGTGAGACCTCACAATTATGCATGTCCCAAATTCACCCCGTATTTTGGGGTTGACGATTTTACAACAAGTCTTTGATTCTTCTGTTGGAAGTTCCACGGGTTAAAAATGAAAGGGTTTCTACACCGATTCCTCAACCACCACCACCACCACCACCACCACTACTACCACTACTACTACTCCCACTACTACTCCCACTACTACAACAACAACTACTACTACTACCACAACCACCACCACAACTACCACAATCACCACCACTAAAATACAGCCACCACCATCAGCACTACAAGCACTACAACTACTGCCATCACTACAACTACCAACAACAGCACACAAGGCCAACGACGAGTATCTTAACTTACCAACAGGCATAACTTCTAAGACCAGTAACGGGAATGCAATATTGGTGCAACCGACCTCGCTCTCGCACGCTTCCATACATGTCTCAGCCGTCGCACAGGCTACTTGATCAACGAAGAGAACACGACTAATCATACCGGGGAAAACAATCAAAAACATCGGAAGGATCTTAAGAAATCCCGCAAAGATACAACCTCCTTTGGCGTGACTTAGGTTCTTGGCAGCTAGAGCACGTTGGACAATAACCTGCATGTTGGCAACAAATCGAAATGACAACAGGTTTGTAGGCTCCTATCATATAATTCTCTACATTGCAATAGGAATACATACGTGACAGATCCAATCTAAAGGAAGGATGAGTCGCAAAGCTAGGTTCCACAATCGGCAGAAGAAAAGTTGTCTTTCTTCAAAATCAGTATAAACATTACATTACTACATTTTAAAAATTCAGACTTTTGATGGAAAAATGTTCAAAATGCAATTTCCAATGATACGTCTTAGTGACAATATACTAATAAGCATTTTTTTTAAAAACATCATAGGGGCGGATTTATTGTCTATAAAACGAAAATATTCAGCAATCATCAATAAGACAAAAATTGATCTTTTAACACGTCCCTGAGTCTATTTCAGGACATCTAAAGACCAAAATTTCTCGTGCATTCTGGACACCCTACAACTTTTACTCTCTACCGGCTCTCTTGCTCCCCCGCCCTTTTCCAAAAGTCTACATCCGACCCTGGTATTAAACTGATTTATTTTTGTATGTTAAAGATATAAATATGTAGTTTCAAATTTATAGATAACTAAAATTTATATTTTAGAGTTTTCTCTCATTTGGCTTGCATGTGGTACATACTACGTAGGCTTATTAGGCTAAACTCCTTTTAACAATACTACTTACCTGATCTGTACACCAATACCATATTGAGGAGATGGTAATTCCGAAGACCATTCCAGGCCACGGAAGATCTGATTCCAGAGGATGACGGAATATATGGAATGCGTCATCCCTGGGATAACCACAAGATGTGTTGGGGTTGTCCAGAGTGGTGTTAGGTATAGCCTGGAAATATTTCACTTGAAGTTCAGAGTACGACACTTCTTTGAAACCTGTGAAACGAACGAAAAATTAGGGCCTTAGTCATGGGCAGCGGAGGAGAGGGTTGGAGGGGGTGGGGTGGTTGCCTGTTTGAAAAGGTTATTGCCGGTTTGAAAAGGTTATTTCCCCATTTTTCGTGTTCTGGTACCCTATTTTGGCCCAAATGTATGTATTTAGGCATATTTCTTATTTCGGGGCAAATTTTAGACTTGGCGCACCTATTTTTTTTTTTTTTGGGGGGGGGGGGGAGCAACTACGTTTTGCCGATAATATTGGTGGCGCCCCCGCAAACTGTTTCCTGGTATGAATTTGAATATTTTTGGCCCTGAAAACCCCCTTCGGAAGAAAAAGGAAAACATTCATAGGCGATATTTTTATTTGCTTAACACATTTTGATCCTGATTAGCACCCCTCATTCCCGATAAGTGTATGCATCGGGTAGGGTGGGGGTTAGCTAAACAATACTATTTATTCCTGCTTTCTTACTAACATAATGGCACTGTATAGGCCCTATAATGTAGCTCACATCAGTAGCATATATGCAAACTGTTGCATGTTGCGTTTCATCATCAAATAAAGGTCACCACCGTAATTTCTGTTACAGATACACTTACAGGAATCTACAGCATGAGGCACATCTACAGCCCTGGGCTGGTATGTTCTATAACAACATCACCTGACTAACAAGTTATTATCATTTTATTCAAATACAGTAGTTCATTGCAAATACTGCAATTTGGTATTTGTACTTATCCTGGCAATTGAATTTAAAACATTCTTTTAAAATCTTAAAAATCAGTAACAATAGAAAAAATAGTAAATACATACACAAAATAAATAAGTGTAAAATGTTCTCAAGAACTAAAATTGATAATGTAGTCCATGCTTATTTATTTTTACAATCATTTTGTCTTTTTACTTGTTTTGTTCGATTATCATACATTTATACACGCTTAATAAATATATATTTTTTAACTATTTGTTTTTATTATATTACGGCATGTTGCCATGGTAGAAAATTTAATAATACATCAGAACGCTCTGTATGGAGGCTTTGTATAACTCGGACAGCCTCGTATCCGACGAGCCTCGTCTCACTCAACAACACAGACGCAGTTCCGAATTGTGTCGGGCTGTCTGAGTTGAGTGGTCGGAGAGTTCAACTTGGATTTAACAACCCCAACACATGACAGCACTCTCGCCACACGCATGTGGGCGCCTAAATTCGGATTTAGGCGCCCTTAAAATCGACAAAGTGATGTTGCGCCTCCCCCTCCCCTTATACTACGTACGCCACAGATTGTCGACCACCAAAAATGAAAGCAAATTTAAAGGCTAAAACACGCAAAACAAGGCGGACAACCTTTTTCAGCTTCTAAATTGAAATCGATCGGAGATAGTTCCCCCAACCGCCGCAGGCCAACCCCTATAGCTGGGCCCTGGATCTGCCCTGGCTTTAGCGTAAACAACTGGTTATATCAAAATTTCAATGCAGGTTTTTATATTTAAACTGATAAAAATGTGTTGCAGACTTTCAGAAAAACAAAAACATGAATAAGTAAACCTACATTCGAAATTCGTTTAAAGCCCGTTTTGAAAACCTACTGTCGAAAATAATACTTTACAGTTCATTCAGATACGTACTTAATATCATCAGAATTGCTGATCCTACAACCATGATAAATGTCTGTAACGCATCTGTGTAAATTACAGCAGATAATCCACCTGTATAAAAATTAAACAAAATAGATTACTTATTTGTCATTGACCAATACGTTTAATATAATATTGTAGGAAGGGAACATAATGTTATATTTCATCAATTAAAATAATATCAAATCAAATCTATCATTTGTGAGGTCTAACCACAAAACGACGAGTCTCATGGTAGGAAAATTCAAAACTGACTTATTGGTACATTAAGCATACTATAAGCTGTAATCTACACTTTAAATGACATTCATTTGATAAGTATACTCCAAGATATGAGCATTTTAAGTTTTCATGTATGGAAATACGATTTTGAGAAAATGCTCCATAAAGCAATCTGAAAATGGACAATTAAAAGACTATAAATCTCAGAAAATCTGCATTAAGGATCCTTTTGCATGCATGAGAACTGACTTAAGAAATATGCAGGAAATATAAATATCATAGTACTTATAATTGATTAAAGCTAAATTTCTCAACAATGTTTTATTTCAGACCTATTTTGGTGATAATCTCAATTTGATGCGATGCGACTCATTTTGGCGTGAGAACCCACATTTAATAAATTTATACAACTTACATAGGCCTACGTAGTACTTTATTGAAATTTAATAATAATAAAACTAATAAGCAAATTATTGTAATTAATGTAGGTACTTTTGGAAAAAAATATTACTTAGTAACGAAGACTTGCATGAAGCTCTACATGGTCTGAGAACAATTTTGCATTCTCTAAAAACTCATCAAAGATTAGGAAATGTTTAAATAGACCTATATTATACTTAAATATTGCCGAAAAATGAACATAGGCATACTTCTAATTAATTTCTTTCAAATAGGCCTACAATGGTGTGTGAGATTCCAAGCGGTGAGTACATGAACATAACGTTGAACAAATAACTGTGACGTCATCCTAATGACAAATACTTTATGATGTAGAGCAATATAAATAGACACACGGGTTACAAAAGCACGTAGCGGTACCAAGAAAAAAAAACAACGCGCGTCAAACGCGGGGTGTTTATATTTTAACCTTGTTACAAGTCACAAAATAGATATTCACGTAAGTCAATTAATTTGTCATTTCAAATTTGATTATCGTCAATTAGTTTTTGCTTAGTTCTTTACTATGGTTCTGAAATATATATTCGTTCCGATGGCACTAAATTTTAGAATTAGGTGCAATCGAATGCATTTCATAGATAAATAGAGAGGATAATTGGCCCATATATAATTCCCCGCTGTATAAATTGTCCAACTGAAATAAGAAATATATTATATTCATTATTATATTATACTATTCGTAGTACATTTAGTATGGTACCATAAATGGGAAAAGCTGCCAACATAGAAGTAATAATAAGAAAAAATACTCTTATGGAAATTGAGCTTGAGACTGTAGGGTCGAAAACCATAGTATTAGTAAAATCAACCACTGAAATGAACACTAACTTGCACTAACATACATTTAAATTAAAGGATTTTGTCAATTTCCAGTAGCATGAAGTCTAGAGGTAGGGGTTTCGTTGATTGTTACCTTGACCTTTTTTCCCCTGTCCCTTCAAAATTTAATCAGCTCATAATCTTAATCATGGAACATTGTTTCCAAGTTTTAAGAGTTTCTGATGGAAACTGTGGCTTGTTTACAGGCTAGTCACACACATACATACACTGACAGATAAAAAAACAAGGGTGAAAACATAAACTCGCCAACTTCGTTAGCGGAGGTAAATAACAACGGTATAATATTCAATTTTGTCAATTCAATTTTTTCAATTTCAGAACATTTATTTCTCTTTTCTCTTCTTTAAATAATACAAAAAAGTATGTTTTTTAAAATAAGAGAGGCAATACCTAAAAGCAAGGCTTGTGTAAGGGTTGCCTAAATGAAAAATTAAACAAAAAATAAATCTTCACCTGCAACTGTATAAACGGCAGTGATAACCAATAGTGAGACTATAGCCACGTACAGATTCCATCCCAACGCTTGCTGAATAAATAGAGCACCTGCATACATATCAACCTTGTAAGAAAGAATAGTACACACGTAATGGAAGAAAGATGTTGCTATTAATTCACACATAAAGCCTCCTTGGATGGAATAACCATAATACTGAAATATAAATATAAATATATATAAATATATATATATATAAAGCTGTACTGACGAAGGGTAGACCCAGAAACGGATCCGTCTGCAGATGAGGGCTTAGTCCT
>JAOTQE010026356.1:0-10474 GCA_025631205.1 Nesometra sesokonis | reverse complement strand
ATAAGTTATTTTCCCAAATGCAAAAATCTCAAAATCGAAAAAAATCAAGTTACGTTGTTTTGCCACGGAACGGCCGGGTTACTTCCCAGTAACTTGACGGTACCCATCATACAGCTGAGTAGACTGAAGCAATGCGAGTAAAGTTCATTGCCCAGGCTCACAAGCAACTGGTGTGAGCTAGTCTCAAACTACCGACCTCTTGATTGGGATTCTGAACCGCAACTGCTGCGCCAAATGCTCTCACATAATAATAAATATGCGTCAGTATAATTATTTTATATTGTTCTTATATGTATTGTTATTTCCAAAAATGAATAGATGCAATTTTTTTTTCAATTTTTGATTTATGTTTAAAATAGAGTAATAGTAACTAAAAGTGATGCCATGATTTCTCAACATTTCAACTTTTATTAAGTCTTTATCGGGAATGATGATGAATTATTAAAAATTGAAACATTGAGAAATCATGGTCTCACTATCTGTATTTTGAGTTAATGTTATTCTGTCATATGGGGCAAGGCATGGCAAAACCACCAAGTTGTCTGAATTGAAAATGGAGTTAATACTGAAATTGTATTTACACTTGTTGTAAGCTATAAAATGAGGGGGAAACTTTTAAAATCTATAACCAAAATTAGTGAACAAAATATATCAAAATTTGCAATGTATTTCTTTATATTTCCTGTTGTTTATTTGCTTTTCTTCAATAATTTGCCTGATATATTTGTTAATTTCCTAATGACTGAGCAATCCTGAAGATTTTGAATCTCTAATAATCAATCATATGAAATTATCATACAAGTATCCAATTAAATCATATAATTTGCTGTCATCCTTTTTGATAGATACCTTAACTTTCAAAACAATTTTCCTGTCTGCTGTTGGGTACTGTAGTGTGTAGTGTCAGCTTATTAACTACCATTGATTTTTTCCTTAAATATGGTATGATGCCAACCATCATTACATTTTAGTGTCTGCTAATCATATTTTAATTATTTAAAGATGTTTAAATCGTTGCTTTTTCATCAGTGTTTTTTATAGTCCAGATGTTATTCAGATCTTGTTAATTATGGAATAAGTTTGTTGTCTGTTTATATTTGTTCATTTGCTAATTATAGAGTATAGCCATTTCTTCTAATTGGATCATTTTGCCAAGTTGGGAATGTAATATTTAGTCATTGTGGTCATTTAGATATGTGTGGAAATTATACTTTAATTATTTTAATATGTTTAGGTTGGTATTGTCACCATTCCTTCAGTATTTCTGATATGAATCCAAGGGTATTGTACACTGTATCTGTTCACTGCCCAGTGATATTCCCTCCACTGTGTATGACATGGTTAAGAAAATTTGGTGATTTACAAATAAATGGTAAAAAAATACTCAAAGGGATTATTTCCATTTTTTTGATGATGGGACAGGCAATATGTTGGCCTATGGTGGGAGGGGAACAAATTGGTAATTTGCATAATCATGATGTCATATAACGTCATGGCCTCAATTTTGGAGTTTTTTAAACAAATCTATGATAAAATCCACTTTTTCTAAGAAATTTTTATTGGATGCTGTTTTTACACTGGATTTTAATAAAGGTGCACAGGATGAATAAAAATATCAAATATTTGGATCATTTTCATCATTTTATAATAAAATAAACACAATTCAATGTTTTTGTAAGTAAAATTAGTGTAAAAACAAGTGTAAAATATAGATGGCAGTGCATACAATAGAGATATTTTTTGTGTAACCCTTTGAAAAAATAACACCCTCTGACTAGGCAGATCTACCATGTTAAATTACAGTACTAGAGAGATCTACCTAGCAACACAGAAAACGACTTAGCAAGGTAGTATATAATTACCCTGTCTGTTGATGTTAATATTTCCTTAGGTGTATCCTAAATAATGGCTGTATTTTCCTATGTATATAGAACATTGCTGACCATATCGTTGGTAGTATCCCTGATATGGTATTTTTATAGGGTTAGCTCTGTTAACTACCTTCATATACCTTTTCACAACAATTATTTATCATGCTAACAGAGTTATTTTTTCAAATGGAAAGTACTGTAATGTATTGCAAATGTCTCAAAGTGACAGAGGGCCCAAGTAGTATAAGTAAATATTTTGAAAGAATTATTTATCATGGGCCTGGTAGTCCCAGCCAACGCCATTCAGCGAATACTTTTCTTGGCCCAGTGGTACAGGGCCCACAAAGAAAGAGGTTTAATTAGAGCATATTTTAAAATATAGAGGGTGGATACAATGAAGGAGATTTTTTTTGTAATGTATTGCAAATGTCTAAAAGGGGATAAGAAAACTAAAGAGGGCGCAAGTAGTATAAGCAGATATTTTTAAAGAATGATTTATCATGGGGCCGGTAGTACCAGGCCCACACCATTCAATGAAAATTTTTTATACCCAGTGGTACCAGGCCCACCAGGCCCACGCATCGAAAAGGTTAATTAGAGCATGATTGTTTGTCTATTTATATTATTTATTGGCAAATTATGGACTTGTCATTTATTTAATGTGGTATTATCTTACCAATATGGATGTGATATTTATTTTAGTATTTTAGTCATTGTATCCAGATAATATGTTTTAGACAAAATTTAATTATTTCAGGATATTTAGATTATTTTGACATCATTTCTTCGGTTTCATATATGATTTAAATGGTATTGAAATCTTGCCAATTATGGAATAATTGTTGTGTGTGTTTAAATTAAGTACATTGGCTAATTATAAAGTATAGTCATTTCTTTAAATTGGATCTACATGTCAGTTTTGGAATGTGATATTTTGATATTTTAGTCATTGTTAGATTGTTAAAGCATCTCTATGCTTCACTCTGCTGGTGGTCAGTCGGTTGGTTAGATGAGACTTGTCTTGAGAGTTGCTGGTCAAAACTATGTGCAGAGTTGCCTCCAAATAGTACTATTTGGAGGCACTGAGCCCAATAGTTTTAAACAGATAACTTAAAATTTGGCACTGTATAATTGTTTTATATTCTACATCAAACACCTTAAAGATAAAGGGCTTAGTTTAGCCCTACACTTATCCTATGCCTGCCTTTTCCATGCACTCTGGGAGGTGCAATCCAGGCCTATGCCCTGGCGGACATCCTCAAAATTCACTCTACAATCTCCACAGAATTCTCAAAAAAAACACCGAACGTACCATTTTTTTGGGGGGGTCTTTCCACTGTCTACTGAATTGATAAATTTGTCTATATATATATATATATATATATATATATCGTTGTCAGTTAACTGGTCAGAATGCCTAGGGCTAATGATAGCAGATACTATCAAGCAAAGGAAGAAGAGATGGATTGGGCACATAATACGACACGATAGTCTTGTGAAGGATGTGATAGAAGGAAGAATGATAGGAAAAAAGGAGGAAGAAAAAGAATGATGCTTAATGATATACGGAGTGAAAGGAGCTAAAATGAGATGAAGAGGGATGCAGAAGACCAGAAGTATAGGAGTAGAATGCTATGAGGGACCTGCCTTAAGGCAGAACACTATTGATTGATTGAATGGCTAGACACCAATTGTTTTAAAAAATCTAAAACAGAATACATATTTTATATAACTGCAGCACAGTCATGATTTGATAGGCATTTCTTTGAGTTATAGTAGTCCTATGGGTTTGCAATTTAGAAGGCAGTTTCTTTGTACTGTAATATGTAGGTAAAATGATTTAAAAAATTGTTTAAATGCGTGATGTTGTTATAGAAAATAAATCATACTGTAGAAAATACAGAAAAAAAAAAACAATCCAGACGGCCTCAATTTAAAAAAAAATATTTTGCTTGGGTAACAAAGATTTTTTTTAGAACTTATGTTTTGTACATAAAGCATGAACATGAGTTATGCACTAGGCGAAGTGTTTCCCCTTTGTATTGCTTAATTTCGTCTATAGTTTTTGATATCTTTTAATTGATCAAAATCGTATTAATTATGGGAGACAGATTTGTCGATTGATATTTTGTGAATATTCATCAATTCTTGAATTAATTATTAATTATTTTAAATTTCAGTTTTTTAGGATAAATTTTTTGGCATAAGTGTCTATTTCTAAAATCCAGCCATGTCCTTTTATGAAGAAATATGCCATCACTAATCACATTGCGGCACAATTTTCAATGTTAAAAAATTTGTACCAAATTTTAAAATAGCTTAGTTTTTAACGCAAAAAAAATGTTTACAGAATCATTCTGGGTTATTTGTTTAATTGAGGCAGGCCATGGCAAAACCACCAAGTTGTCGCACAGGAAGTTATTGAGAAATAAGCAAATAAACAAATACAAAAGAAATTTGTGTATATTTTGTCCAATAAATTCAGTTGTAGATGTCTGAATTTGATAATTGACCCCTCATTTGAAAGCTTGCGAAATGTGTAATATGGTTTTATCAACAACTCAATTTTGAATTTTCCTACAACTTGGTGGTTTTTCTGTTATTAAATTTAACGAATGGTAATTTAATAATAATTGATTGTCTTGTTGTTTTTGCAGGTTTTAAACATCACTGGGAATGAAGATATTTGTTATTACAACTTTCTATGTGCAAATCCTGCTGGGGTTATCAGGTAAAATAACAAGACAATCACAGGATTGCATTTCTTCATCTACACCTGTCATGTCTTCTATATATATATTTTATTATAAACCCTGCTTTATAATGTTAGTTAAAGACTGTTTAATTATATAAACATTACAGTTTCAACCTTCTTCGAAGGTCATCTTCAGGTGGATGAACTAGCCGAGGCTAGTTCATATCATCGGTAGGTCTTCTCCGATGACGTGCACCCTCTGTGTTGTTAAGAGGTCTTCTCTAGGGGGCCACGGGTTCTGTCTGTTGATGTAGAATTAGCTTCAGCTAGTTCATTCACCTGACGATGACCTTCGAAGAAGGTTGAAACTGTAATGGTACGTAATATACGTTTTTTTGGCTTAGATAAAAAGAAAATTACACTCTAAATATTTACAAGAAGCTAAATGAAATTATTTTAACAGTTTAACTCAGTGTTCTAAGAATGATATCTTATTGCATCCTGTAGCATGGCTATACAGTTGATGTTATTCTAATATGATTGGGAATCAAACCTGCTCACAAGATCTTTCGCTGGATTATTACGAGATTATAACCCACACAGATGATTATATAGCGTATTCCTTTTACGCATTGTGTTTGCCGTTCCATTTGCGGTTGTGGTTTCTGTTTCATTTGCGATTGCGTTTTCGGTGATTTTATTTGTACATATTCTAAGACTTTTGATATGTAGTCATCATGATGTCAACATTGGTATTGCAGCTGCATAATGCAGCAGCAATCTGTGCCTTTGATCATTTTGGAATTGGCGCATTACAAGTGTTTTATTATTGTTATTCTTATTGTTATTTGTTTGTTTGTTTGTTTTTTTGTTTGTTCGTTTGTTCGTTCGTTCGGTTTATTTATATATTTATTTATTTATTTATTTATTTTTATTACTATTACTATAATTATTATTACTATTAGAGAAGGAGCTAGAAATAATGCTATTTTGCTATGGGCTGCTTAAATGTAAAAAAGAGGAATAGTTGGTGGGTACATGCCACAGTAATGTCATTATAAAGGCAAGGGTGTTCTCATTATAATTACATGAACTTCTCCATTATTTCAACACATGTGGCATAATGCATTAAATCAGAATAAACCTTACACAGTTACCATACACGTGTTAATACTAGAATAAATAAATTCCAAAAGTATTTCGTTGGCACATGTGTTATGAAAGTTACTGTATGGAAATTTTGTTTGAAACTGGATAAGTACTCCATGAAGCAATTGATTTCAGACAATGCAGTACAAACAGAACCAAACTATGGAATTATGACCCGCAAACACAATGCAAAAATGCCATTTTTTGTCTTTGTGATGAAATGTTAAAATTTATTTCTTTTTTCAGTGCATTCAACAATGTGTTTAGTAATGTGGGTTACATGATGCTGGGAATCTTGTTTCTGCTACTTGTCTACAGAAGAGAATATATATACAAAAAGGAGATAGCCATGGGAAATCTACGATCAGAGGTTTGCAAAAGGAACACATTTATTTATCTATTTGTTATTTGATAGAGAGTAACAATTCTAGCAAAACTGATATAGGGGCCCTCTACAAAGATAAATTAAACACAGTACATAAAAATGAGAAATGAATAAGACAATATCAACTATACAACTATAAAATAGAACTATATATAAAACATGTATGCGATAAAAATCTCATATTAGTGGTCCTCTACAAAATAAATTTAAGCACAATACAATATAAAGAACAGAAAAAAACAATACAATGTTAAAATGGAACTATAAACTTACAGGTGATATAAACTTAACTTTGATATCATTACTTATTTAAAACTACTTTTTAAAAATATAAAATCTATTAAAATTTCTTATATACATTGGTAGTGCGCAATTTATATATAAATTCGAATCCATGTGGTTATAACATCTGGCGTGACTCATCATATGCAGGATTTGCATTTAAATTCTTAAATGGTAAAAAATGCCAAATGAGTGCAAAATTTGGAATCAAAACTCAGTTGTATTCTCGACCAATAATTATCCTTTTAGGTAAGGTTGACTTGTGATTGGGAATTAAATTTAAATGCAGTTTTTTTTTAATGTGATCTTCATTCATTTATGTAAAATTACAAATACAGTACAATTGACAATGGAAGATGATGAAAACGGAATCAACTAAAAACTCCAGGGAGCTTGTCTTGTCATGTTCTGACTTAACTAGTGTCATTAAAAATTAATGAAAGGAATTTTTAAAACTAAAACTATCCTATTATCTAACCCAAAACATAATTCAAATGTGAAAAAATATAAATATAGTAAGCAAATAGAGATATAAAGATAATATATAAAATATCGAAACACAATTATATTGAAGTATTAAAATTGACTTTGTTAAAATTCATAAGATTAAAATTACAGTTCTTAATTTAGTTTCAATGATTCTTCAAGATCGTACAAGAATAGTAATATTGTTTTAACACAATCAAGAGCCCTCTAAGTTTTCTGGCCATCACCAAAAAAGACCCATTACTTACATAAGGTGGGTGAGTTCTAGAGCTCTTTCTAGCTAAAACTAAAAATCAGATTTGCTCAAAATAATTGTATTCAATTACCAAAAAATATTGTTTCATAAATGCGAGTAGTACATGAAATATGTAAAAATGAGTCGCATTGTAGGTGAGATCAAATTGAGATAATCACCAAAATGTGAAGTCTAAAGTGACTCATATTGTGAGGTATCACCACAAAATGAGTCGCATCGTAGATGAGATCAAATTGAGACCAAAATGTGTCTGAAGTCACAATTTTACAAGAATTAGTTTTAATCACGTAGGTGTCCTTTCGTACTTATATTTAATTATAATATACTTTTTAGATAAGTTGTCATCCAGAAAGTGTCCTTCATGCAAATTTTCAGAGATTCATAGTCTTTTAATTGTTTATTTTTCGATTGCTTTATTTTTGATTTTCTCGAAACCATGTTTCTATACATGGAAACTTTAAATGCTCATATCTTTGGATCTACTTTTATCCATTGAATGTTTTAGAGTGTTGATTATAGCTTACATTATGCTGTGTTTGAAGGTACAAATTACTAAATTTTGGATTTTCCTATCCTTTGTAAAAAATAACACCCTCTGACTAGGTAGGTATACCATGTTGTATTACTAGGGTGATCCTAGAGAGCTATCTAGTAAGGTAGTATATAATTTCCCTGTCTGTTAATGTTATTAATGCCATAAGGTTTATTCTACTGTAAATAATGGCTGTATTTTCCTATGTATATGGTACTTGTAGAGGATTGCTGACCATATCCTTGGTAGTATCCCTTGATATGGTAGTTTTATAGGGTTAACCATGTTAACTACCTGTATCTACCTTTTCACTACCATTATCTACCATGTTAACAGAATTATTTTTTTTAAAGGGTACCAAGAGACTCATTTTCTGGTGAGACTTCACATATCGTTAATGTATATATGTCATGAAAATCTTGACTTCTTGATCTGCTTTAATCTAAAAATGCCTGTGTTGATTTGAGTAATGTGTGGGCAGTATCCTTAACTTCCTGACCTGTAGTGTAATATCTTTTATATGGTTAAGTTGTATCATCCATCATGAAAGCTTAGTCAATGTTACTTCCTTGCTTAATAATATCTAAGTCAATATATTTCATAGCTAATTTTTATAATCTCAAGATTTCAGTTTGAAAACAAATAAAAAGAAAAGGGATGAAATATGAATATTGCATCCTCTATGAAATTCTTGCTCTAAACAAAAAAAAATGGAATAAAATATAGGAAAGTATAATGTTAAAGATGGAACATGTTGAGAGGGTATCCTTAGATTCCTGACCTGTAGATAATCATTTCTTTGTGGTTAAATTGCATCATTCATCATGAAAGATTAGCTATGGCTTCCCTTTAAATACAAAAACAAAATTGTGATCCTAATCATGTTCTCACCAGAATCGTGATCAGGATCCCAATAAGATCAAAAAATAAAAAATATAAATATTGCTTCATCTATAATCATCCTGCCCTAAATAGAAAAAGAAGTGGGTAATATTTGGAAAGTGTAATATTGTAAGCTGGAATATTTTTGAGAGGGTATCCTTAACTTCCTGGCCTGATGGTTAAGTTGTACTGTATCATCCATCATGAAAGATTAACTATAGCTTAGTCAATGTTAACTTCCTCGCTTAATAATATCCAAGTCAATGGATTTCATAGCTAATTGTTATAATCGCAGGATTTCAGTTGGAAAACAAATAAAAAGGAAGGGGATGAAATATGAATACTGCATCATCTATGACTGTCTTTTTCTAAACAGAAAAAAATGAAATAAAATATAGGAAAGTATAATGTTAAAGATGGAACATGTTGAGAGGGTATCATTAGATTCCTGACCTGTAGATAATCATTTCTTTGTGGTTAAGTAGTATCATTCATCGTAAAAGATTAGTTATGCCTTTCCTTTAAAAACAAAAAAATTGGATCCCAATCGTGGTCTCACTAGAATCAATCCCTATCAGGATCCCAATTTTCTTATGGGATGGGGGGGGGGGGCGATTTTTAAAAATCCCACCATTTTGGGAATTAGTCCCACTTGCATCCTGGCAGGATAATCATATCCTAGTTGGATTAGACCATCCCGCTAGGATCCCGGCGGATGTAACTTTCTTACTTAATAACCTCAAATTCAATACATTTCATAGCTAATTTTTATAACCTCAGGATTTCAGTTGTAGGACAAAAAAATCTAAATAGAAATAATATAAATATTGCAACATACATAACCACCCGGTTCTAAACAGAAAAAAATGGAATAAATTATAGGAAAGTGTAATGTTTAAGATGGAATATGTTGAGAGATTATCCTAAATTTCTTGACCTGTAGATAATCATTTCTTTATGTTTAAAAAATAAAATTGGGATCCCGATTGTGGTCTCACCGAAATCAATTTCAGGATCCTGATTTTCTGAGGGGATTTTGAAATTCTAGACCAAAATCCTTGGTCAGGATTCCGAATGGGATAATGATGATAATAATGATAATGATAATGATAATGATAATGATAATAATAATAATAATTTGATTTTTATATAGCGCCTTATACACAATACAGTCTCAAGGCGCTGTGGACCAGATGTTACACGTTCATGGTCATATTCCATTGGGATAAGGCCATCTCGTCGCAATCCCAGTGGGGGATATCCGAAAATCCCGCCATTTTGGGAATTAGTCCCACTTGGATCCCAATGGGATGATCATATCCCAGTGGTATTAGGCCATCCCGCTGAGATCCCAATGGATCTCACTGGGAAATACATTTCATAGCTATTTTTTATAATCTCAAGATTTCAGTTGCAAAACAAATAAAAAGATACAATAGGACAAAATATACGTATTTGCTAACCATCCAAAACAAAACAAATTGGAATAAAAAAGTGGAAATTGTAATGTCACAACAAGATGGAATGTTTTAAGAGGGTATATTTAATTTCCTGACCTGTAGAGTAATCATTTTGTTATGGTTAAGTTGTATTATCAGTCATGAAAGATTAACTATAGTTTTTTTAATGTAACTTCCTTATAATAATCCAAGGCAATACCCTTCCTATCTTGTGGAGTTCATCAGTAGCTAAGAAATGGTAAAGGTGTTTCCATAGAGAAAAATTAACAATTTCATAACATGCCCCCAGTACGACCGGAGGAATTCATGCATCATTAAAAGGTGTTCCCCGGTACTACCAGAGATATGAAAAATACTTCTTTAATACACCTTCTATATGTTATATATATATATATATATATATAGGTAGAACGAATTTGGGCAAGCCCATAAAAACGAAGACGACCATACAATGCCAAATTTGATAAATATGTTAA
>JAOTQE010026345.1:0-10474 GCA_025631205.1 Nesometra sesokonis | reverse complement strand
CCCCCCCCCCGCCGAAACCCGCCCCTGGTTTTTATTGCCCTATTTATTTAAACCCGCGAGTATATAAAAACAAATATAATATATAATAAATAGATACTGGCCTATAACAAATATAAAATTATAATAAACAATACTAGGCCTATACAAGAATACGAAAATACAAGGACGTTAAAAACAACAAACCACAGTAAAACTCATCAAAACAAAAAACTAATATAACTTAACAAAAGAAGACCGAGTTGACATAAACATTAAATGTAGGGTCTACTCCAAATGAAATACAAGTCATCTTGTTGGGATTCAATATTTCAACATGTCATCATAATGAATATACTTATTAAGGCTAAAAATAGGGTCATTAATTAACAATATGGCTTCTTCTTTAACTTACATTCTTTAACTTACATTAATAGTTGATGTTGTATTGTACATTTTCTTAACATTTAATGTTACTGTTTATGAATTTACTTTTTGTCTTATGATTTGTGTTAGGAATACAATAACATTTAAAAACGTTAGCAACACGGTTAAGAGTTTTAACTTCACGTTTATTAACTTGGTTAAGAAATATTTTATATTTTGTGTCAAAATGTTATGGGAATTAAATATTAATATGGCTCCATATATATTCAGTTAGCTATTAAATAAAAGTGGTTGACAAAAAACAAAACAAGAGTAACTCCATTGTTGTAATTCAGTGTTTTCAAAAATGGTACAATAAGCATAAATCACAAATTATACGTCTCAATTTGGCTTTGATCTACTTAAAACAATTAAAAAAAACGCGTGTTGATATTCACAGTAATAAAATTTATTTGCAGATTTATTTCTTTTGTCATTTAATATCCATATTTAGAAATTTGTCGAACGTTTATCAAGGTGTGTTAAAGTATTAATCGCTTAAGTGATGTTTTACAATGGAATAGGAGGTATACTAAATGGACAATTTACCGTAAGTAAATAATACAGCTTAATACGAATGTATAGCCATAGAGAAAAGAAACTTTTCTCTATGGTATAGCCTAATCAACAACAAAAACATTTCAAGCAATATGGAACGGCCTGTGTTTTAGATTTTTTCACAATTACTGCTTTTTATTAGGTATTAGGCTTCCGATCATTTTTTTTTTATTTGAAGTTCTATCACACATAAGTAAGCCTACATTAGGACAATCCACCTACTGTGGGACGCATTTTGTGCCAAATGATTTCGTTTTCATAAACATTAAGTGGAATAGCAGTCGGATAGGCATATATCAGTTGTCGGCTGATCTATCGGTCTGTCAGTCAGTCTAGTTATTTGTTTGTCGATCTTTATTGCCGTTTAATATATTATCCTATTGTATGTCGGTCCAATTAGGCCTAAATTGTTGTTTTTCGGTATCTCGTTCATCTGATTGCTCAGTTTGTTGGTTGGTCCTTTAGAATTTTCCGCAAGTTTATAATTATTGTTTTTTGTATTAGGTATTATGTATTTCGTTAAATTGTTGATTAGAATTTTAGTGAAAAAATAAGTAGGCAAACAGGTATGACAATTCACATACTATGGGATGCATTTGGTGCCAGATAAATTTGTTGTCAAGTCGAATCTCCGCAGCGAATCGACTTCACCTGAACTAAAACATGCTTCTAAGATATATCACTCTATCAGTGTCTATCTGTCTGTCAGTCGGTCTAGTTAATCGATCCATATCCTATATTTTCGTAATGTCTGTTGGTCTGTTTTTAAATCTAGCATGCTGTTTTCAGCATCTTTTAATTATCTGTTCGGGTTTTAGTTGGCCCCAATTCATTTATCACAAGTCTATACTTATTGGTTGATTAGGTATTAGGTATTCCGTTAAAATTTTGATTGGAAGATTTCTACTATGGGACGTATTTGGTGCCAGAAGGTTTTGTTCTGTAGGTTGGTTTATTACCTCCATGGTCGACATTTGGTCGATCGCTATTAACATTTAACATACTTTTGGTCAGTTTGTCGGGTTAAACCAATTTACGTTTTACATAAAATCTTTTACATTTGTTTAAAATTTAGCGGACAGTTTTCAGAATGTCTGTCGGTCAACACCACTCATTGTTCCGTCTGTCTGTCTGTCGGTTAAGGGACGAAGCTTATAATCCCGTTCTGGTTTATAAACACGCTAAGTTCACATTTTGCAGATCAATGAATGCTAGTTCGAGGCATTCCAGGAAGTTCAATTTCCTCAATGTAGTAATAGGCATTTGATAAGGTGTGGGGAAGGTGTGATGATGTTTACAGAAGGGCGTAACCATTTGTATATATAGGCCTAAGGCGAATCAGGGGCGTATCCAGGAACTGTCGAGGTGGGGTGTTTGAACCTGGGTTGGATTTTGACAAGCAAAAAAAACCTATTTCCCATATTTTCACCCCATTGACACCATCTTTATAGTGCGATTTATGGTTTTGTGGTGCTTTTACCTCATAGACCCTTTCTACTGAAGGGGTGCTCGATGTCCAATGTATTCTAATTTTATTGTGTTTGCCTCCGAATGGGAGGGGGTGCTCGAGAACCTTGATCACCCCATATGCCACTGGGAAATGAATTGTGTTCTGTACATGGTCACCTACACTACACTACCTCAGCGACTGCATATTCTGCTAAGCATCACTAAGGTCATGTAAGCATTGTGGCTCAGTCATTCCGCCAGGTAAATAATTGCCAAGGGACTAATTGCGACAAGATGTACTATTGCTATACACATCAACTTAATTATTTGAAATTCATAACTATGGTATTCATTATAAAGATAAAACCCATACTAACAAACGAAGGTTAGTGAGACGGAACGAATTAAATTGAATGGATCGACAAGTCTGCGCTTAACTTAATTACATACATTTTGTCGCCATTATATCAGACAACACACGAAAGTGTACGACGATTTCGGCATCGCCCTTATTTCAAAAAGTCTTCCCATTTATCAATGTAAACTAATGAATCCTAATTAAAACTATAAAATACAAATGAAAAATATCAAACTATCTTGATATAAATAAAGCAGATTTTTAGAAAGACCATTACGTATCAAATATTTTAATGTAATATTTACAAAACATGCAAAACCCTATGTCCTATTATAGACTAGGATTAAGTCTAGTCACTTGCTTCGTTCAATGTGTTCCATTTGTTTTGTTTTGTTTTTTTTTTGTGGGGCGTGAGTGTTAGTTGGTTTTGCTTGTCTGGCTCTCTGATGTTGTCTGTAAATTTTGGTTTGAGATGACTAAAGTGTCATTGGTTGTTGGTTAGTTAATTGTGGTTGGTTGGTTGGTTAATTGTGGTTGGTTGGTTGGCGGGCTTGGTTGGTTGGTTGATGGTGGTTGGTTGGTGATTGGTTAGTTGCGGTTGGGTTGGTGGAATAGTTGTTTTGTGGTTGGTTAGTCGTTGGTGGTGGTGGTAGCCGTTGTTTGGTAATTGGTTAATTGTGGTTGGTTGCTATGTTTGTTGATGGTTGGTTAGTTGTGACTGGTTGGTTGTTTGGTTGGTTGGGTTGTTGGTTGGTGGTTGGGTTGGTTAGTTGTGGTTGGTTAGTTGATGGTTGGTTAGTTGTGGTTGGTTAGTTTGTTTCGTAGGTTGTTTGCTTGCTTGGTGATTGATTAGTCGTCGGTGGTGGTTGGTTATTTGCTTGTATGTTTGGTTGGTTGCTTCTTGCTTGCTTGTTTGCTTGCTTGGATGGTTGGTTGGTTTCTTGCTTGGATGGTTGGTTGGCTGGTTGCTTGGTTAGTTGGTTGGTTGGCTGATTGGCTTGCTGGTTAGTCAGTAAGATGGTAATGATAGATGGGGTTATGGGTTGGTTTATGATTTTATTAGATTTAATATGTTTTGTTTGGTTGGTTGATCGATTGATCTAATTAATTGTTTCAGTGTTTGATTCAGCTGGTTTATCTGTCGTTCAACACATGCACTTACTTTATAATTGTATTATTTTACATCAATATTATGCAAACGAGTCATCATCAGTTGTGTAAAACTGCATATAATTTAAATATATTTCCACAATCACTGCCAAAACCAATTAATTATGTGATCAAACAGCGATTAGTTTTGTGCGGCAACGATACATATGAGGCTTTTGCGTTTATGTAACTTATGAGCGGCCTCCAGGGCCAAAATAGACAAACGGCGCTATGCAAACAAACTTAGTGCTGTAACAACAATTATAATCATGCGCTGTCAAATCTATCACTGTAAAGATTAAATAATCTTGCCAAGTCCAAACAATACATGTAATCATATTTTGGTCTTAATGGCTGTCCATAGTATATGAGTCCGTCACAAAAAGAAAACGTTGTGTAGTGATCAAGTATAGATGAGTTAATGCTTTCAAAAGCCGTTATTCTAATATTTTATAGTGTAAATACGCCCATTTGTCGATACGATATTTCTTAACACATACCTTAGGATTTGGTTTGAACGAACTTGCGTTCGATCATTATGAATCCAATTCTCACATTAATGTTAGGCTTACGAATTTATAGTTAATAAAACTATAAAAGAGTGTATAAAACCGGTCGTAATGATGATTCGACACTAAACTAGCAATGGTGGTGGTGGTGATGATAGTGGTGGTGGTGGTGATGATGGTGATGGTGGTGATGACAATGAGGATGATGATTGTCATGGTGATGGTGATGGTGGTGGTGAAGATGATGATGGTGATGGTGGTGATAATGATAGTGGTGATGATGGTGGTGGTGGTTGTGGTGGTGATGAGGATAATGATTGTCATGGTGATGATGGTGATGATGATGATGATGATGGTGGTGGTGGTGGTGATAATGATAGTGGTGATGACGATGGTGGTGGTGATGGTGGTGGTGGTTGTGGTGGTCATGACAATGAGGATGATGATTGTGATGGTGATGGTGGTGGTGATGATGATGATGATGATGATGATGATGATGATGACGGCGGCGACGATAATGATGATAAACAGGTCTACCCATCCGTTTATGGATTACCACAGTGGTGGAATTCTAATAAGTACGGTACCAAAACATGAATGTTGAAGCGAAATAAGTAGGTGAAATGTAATGCAATGGAATACGATAGATAATTGGGCAAAATAAGCAATTTATACGGACATCCAATTCTGTGTTTACAGGTAAGACTAGAAGGGTGCATATAGCGGGGTTATATGGGAACCCTTTAGCAATCCGGTAACCACATGAGGTCTGGTATCCGACCCAAGTCTAGCAGAGATACTTATTGATTCAAATTGAATTTTAAGAAAATTTATTTCAAAAATATGTAAGATTGTACTGCAGTATTCGACGAAATACATTTACGACAAAAATGCGGATCAAATGAAATTACAGTAGTTAACCTAGCCTATTATTCATGGTACCAATTTAACGTATTATTATAAAAGTATTGAAATTCAAATTAAATATGTTCGATGTACGGTTAGTGGTGGAAAGGTGGCCATTAACAATAAGTATTCAGGCGTTAGTATACAGTTTGACCTCTAAAGGTGTCCGCAAAAAGAGGCTCAACTGAAGTCCTAATTAGGTATAGGCCCTAATAAAATATAGTAATATAATAAATATTTTTGTTAGGACCTGTGTATGCTCTATCTGGTTTTGAACTATACGGTTAGGGCAGGACAGATTATTTAAGCGAGTGCATTCCAACTCGTTTTCTTTTTTAATTTGGAGATACGAATATGAAATGCATTTAAATTAGCAATACCGTAGGCCTATATAAGTTTTTAAAAATATGGAAAAAATAACTCATACGGGCGATGGGCAAGGCAAACAAGACAGCAGTCGTAGTATTTAAACTATCCTCGCTTTGGTTCTTATAGCGGCATTTTGAAGTGTGTATTTCAGATGGAAGAATATAATTTTCCCTTAATATTTTTTTTAATTAGGCTGAATCAATAAAATCTAGTATTGCTTTGGAATTATACAACTTTATATACTACATAATGATTGTTATTACACAAACAATTTGAATTTTAGTTTCGTGATAACGTTAGTCCTATTAATTTCATACAGTTTTCCGGGTTATTTTATGTACTCAGTTACAAACAATCGGGAATTTTTAACGCGGATTTTCAAGAATTGGGTTGTTTGGACATGGGCAACACATCCTCTTTTAGGCCTAACTTTTTGTCCTTGCATTAATTTGACCTTAATTATATTTAATATGATTATTACAGGCCAATATTTGTATGCCTCATGGAACTATAATTGAACAGTATTATGACGACGCCGGCTGTTTCTGTGCCAGCATTTGAAGTCGTGTGTCTTGGTTATTTATTAACTGTTCTTGAATACTACCCGTGTTCATGGTATGTGCACAACAACCATTCGAGATATCATCAAATATTTTTTTATCTTTTATACTGTTATTGCATTCTATAACATTGATCTTCATTATGCTAACCACTTATGTATTACGTATTTATAAGTAGACAAATTAGTGCAAAAAATCCTGAAAAGGCTGTCTAAAGTAGGTCTATCGAGGTACGAAGAAGAAATTGCTGAAGTTGGTACAATATATGGATTTATAACAAAAATGGCCTTAACAATATGACGCCCAAATGGATAATGATGTTAAGCCAAAGTACAAAATTTAATATAGTGTTTAAGAAATAAATTTGAATATTTCTAAAATTAGTAGTGGTTTAGGTCTATATCGATGCCTATTGAATGCGTGTGTGTGACAAAGAAATTATACTATAATAAATTATCACAAATAGTCTGAATACACAGGCATTAATAGACCCTGATTATCAGTAATAATATTATCACTTCTTAGGCCTAAGTCTATTACAGTAATAATTCGAAAAATTTCACCAATTCAGCGATAACATGGAACTTCTATAGTGGCATAGGCCAATTATTAAACAGGACTGGCGGAATCGTGTATGGGACGCAAAAGAGTAAAGGTACATAAGTTTATCTATGAGGCAGACTGTCGAAAGCCCTTGAAATTCCACTACACAATGAGAGAATGGGAGTACATTGAAACGTCAATAATTACTTAAAATGCTTTCTCAATTTGCTGTTTAAAAAAATTCAATTTTAATAAGCCTATAGGCCCACGTTATAAAAACTGGCTAAAAATAGATGTCAATAGATCGTAGGCCTATATGAAAAAACCTAAAATAAACAATTTTAGGTCTACATTTCTTAGGCGGTTTATGGTTATCTCTTGCTACCCACCCTTTTCCCTAGAGTTATCTATAAGAATATTATAGATCTATAGGGAGATGTATTCTTTTCATTAAGGGACCAGTTATTTGAAAACACACCAATCCTGTATTAAAGAAACAAACAATCTCTATAGCTAGGTCATCGTATAAAGAAATATGATGTAAAAGGCGTTCCATACGAATACGACACTTTTCAATATTGCAAACCGTCTTATTTTTATATCCGCTGGTCCTTGCAGTGGTGGGGCAATTTCACCGACGTCACTTACATTTTAAAAAATCAATGAGTGGTGTGTTTATCTAAACGTTACTGTACGCTAATATTGTTTGATGTAACTAATAACTATAATGTCACCTTTAATAGCCTAGATCCGGGTATGTTAAAACAAAGCTTTCAAGATAAACATCATAAAGAATATCCAACTATGCTATTAATTTTATAGTACGTTTAGTTCAGGGTTGTAGCCGAAATAGGAAAACATACAAGGCGGAGCTATGCCCAGGCGCTGGGCATTGCTAATATATATTACATAAATATTTCATAAAAAGCACAAATTATTTTAAATTTCAAACGAGGCGACCGCATAAAGTTTGCCTCATGCTGGCATACCTGTAGACACAGACCGACTAAACCCGGGCACTCACTGCGTCGTGCGACGTTCGTACGACTAAACCGTCGCTCCCTGTGTTTGTGGTTGCCAGACGTGATCACATTACTACTCGTCGGCCGACGGTTTTTTAATGACTCAACAGTGAAATCACTAAAAAAAACTCGACCGTCAAGTAGAAGACTGTCATCGCGTGTGGCAACGACAAACACAGAGCGGTTTAGTAGTGCGACCGTCGTACGACTGTCACACGACGCAGTGACTGCCTGACTTAACATTACTAATCTCAATGACGCACTAGTAGTAAACTGTTCTACTAACTAAATGACCATTGTCATTATTTGCCCTCTTTTGTGTGTTTATGACCCTGATTTTAATTTTTGGCGGTTAACGTTGGGAAGGATTTTTGGCGGCTCACGTAATGTAACGGGGCGCAATTTCACATTGCCGATTTTAGTGAAGGGTGGGGGAGTGGCGGATGCGCCCCGCCCCTGAGAAGTCAAATAACAAAAGGCACCATACGGTATTCCTTTAAAAAAAAGTCTGTTGTATATTATGGCTCATTGCCTCCCCTTGTTATTGTTCATGCCGGAAATTTTGCAGGCATTAAAAATGGGGGATTGGAGACTCCAACCTCTGTCCCTTTAAATAAGAACAAATTTAAGATCATATTACAGCAGCAAGTGTGCTGGATCTGGTTGATCTCACCCAGGGGAGGATTTAGTGGGGGTGAAGTCGGCGCGCGCCCAACCTCTATTATCGCTAAAACGTAGTTTCCCCCTCCTTTATTAGGAGCACCGGGTCTAAAATTTACCCTAAAACATACAATAGACAAAAATGGGTCTGTGGGTCATGCATGGCATAAACAGGTTACCAGAACACGAAAAATGGAGAAATTACTCCATTTTCCAACCCGGACCTGGGAAAGTCTCCCTCCCACTTTTGTTGAATACTGGATCGGCCGCTGTTCTTGTCCACTATCTGAAATCTATAGCCTGTCAATGTTGATGTACATTAGGCCTAGTTTAACGTCCGACAATAATAATAATTGCCACAAATATTATTATAATTTTAGGTATATTGCATCTGTAACTACAAAAATTTAACAGGTTTGTAAAGCCAGGCTGTCAGCTAATGACTACAGTTATTTGCCTTGATGTACGTACGTACGTGTGAGTAATCCAAATTGTGTGAAAAAAATAAAAATATTGTCCATTGATATGCTAAATGCTTCTGTTTTGGTCCTGGTGGAATAAATAAAACTGTAGGAAATTAACACAATTGCCGTCTGTTCTTTTAATTTGATTACTAATGCAGAGCTTCCAAGTCTCTGGGATTGTCCTGGAATTTCCATAAATTTTGGATGATTTCCCGAGCTCCGGGATGAATTATAAAATTTTCTCCCGGAATTTATTTTTCTCCAGGATATTCTCCAGGTTTTGTAATGTTCACAATTGGAGCATATTTCTTGGCCTGTTTTTTTTTTTTAAATATCAGTTGACTATATGGAATGTGAAGTTTAGCAATATTTTTTTATGAATGGCATATCTTAAAAGGGAGTGTACACATTATAAATGGTGGACGGACGACCACAAGAAAATCTTTTTGAATCCTATTTTTACAACTTGGGACCTTTGCCAAGGACCCTTTCATACAGAACAAACAGAACGTGACCATCTGTGAAGACCAAAAATACCGAAACTAAAGTAGGTCGCAGGTCCTATGGTGGTCTAAACCGGACTCTTTCACCGTGGCGGTATTATTAAAACATCCATGCTTCCACACTGACTTTCGCGAGTACCCACAGCAGTATCAGTACTGTCACATTTTCGTCGTGTGAAAGAGGGTTTATTTCGACAGAGCATTTTACTAATTTCCACAATGATCTTTCTGCATTGTAATTTTCATCCCAGATGACAACAGCGTCATTGTTCACCGATATATCGCTCCAGTTATTATTTTACAAAGCGTGTAATTTGCATACAAATAAACATACATCCCTAAATATTCATATGAGATGCTATGAGCTGGGTTTTTATATTGATCGCTCAATTGAACGCAGTAATTATTCTTTTATCATCAGTGACTAGCACCCAATAACGTTTAGCAACTCGACTCAATTGATGTCAACTATTAAAATAATAACTGTACAGTTTGGACAACATAAGATAATAAAGCATTATACAGCTATTCATAATTACTATAATGATTATAGTGTAAAACGTTTTTTTTTTTAAATTAAGATAGGCAGGAAATAGAAACTCACCTAAACCTGGTGCGAAGATGTTCAGTATACAGCATACAATAGCCAATGGCATAGGCATGCACGGTACAGCCAGGCGAAATGAACTTTGTTTTGTTTTAACGTGTATAACGACCGGTTGGTCAGACCGACTCACTGACCGGGAGTACTTTTTCGATGAAGGACTTTCTTCTTTGACCTGAATAGCTACAACTTCTTCATCAACGCCATCAGCTGCAGAAGCCATCCTTAGGACTGACTGATCCTGGTGTGTTCTTTCTACCAGGGATACTTTGTATTACAACTATTCACTACGCTCCGTTGACTTCTGTCGATTGTTAGGGATGGTCTTGGAATATATTTTGGTGTGTGCCAACGAACGAAGCACGACTACCACGATGACAAAGGCACGACGATGGCGGTGGTGGTGCAGTTCGTCGTC
>JAOTQE010026344.1:0-11964 GCA_025631205.1 Nesometra sesokonis | reverse complement strand
GTTTTGGGAGGGTAAAGTGCATAAACATCTACACTTACAGAATTCATGTTACAATTTGACAATTTGCACAGCTATTTAATGACCATATATGGTCAGATTCTGACCATATATGAACATATCAACTGGAATAGTCAAACAAAATTGACAGTCCAAAGGGTGTTCGGTTTTGGGAGGGTAAAGTGCATAAACATCTACACTTACAGAATTCATGTTACAATTTGACAATTTGCACAGCTATTTGATGACCATATATGGTCAGATTATGACCATATGTGAACATATCATGACTGTATACGGACACATGATAACCGTATAAGAACACTATAGCCATGTGTTTATACATGGTCATAAACACATGACCATATATGAACACATCCTGACTATATATGGACATTATTACCATGTATAAATGCATCATGACCATATAAGAGCACATTGTGACTATATATGGGCATTATTACCATGTATAAACATATCATGACCATATAAGAACACATTGTGACTATATATGGTTGACAGATTAATAAGGCATTATGTAAAGCATGATTGATTGCCATCAATAGGGAAACTGTAATTTAATTCCAGTTAAGTTTTGACTACTGTATATAAATTTCAGAGCTTTCTTCCTGGTTGGGGTTGACAATTTATTGGGTTAATACTTTTACTATTAATTATTGCACAAAAAGTATAGAGGGGAATTTCTGAAAGTGGCTCACCAATTAGAGGATGGATCATTATGTCATTTGTTTGTTTTATCAATTTTACCATACATGTTTAATGTACTTTAGGGTAATTTTGAATTAACCACCTTACTAGTTGATCACATTAAATATTATAAGGATAAAAATATACTGTACAGTTAAACGATCAAGTGGAAATTTATCTAACTATCCATTGTGATAAGACTTGACAAAACTTTATAATGAGGATGCACACCTAATGGTATACTATATTATGCATAATATAATGTTCGTTACGAGGCTTAGGCAGGGGCGCTGTTGTGAGACTAATCCTAGCGCTGTGTTTGGATTGAATTGAATCTGGGACCTCGGAATTTAAAGGCGAACACATTACAAAGTTACTGCGCCAATGTGACAAATTTGTGGTCACCTTAAAATAGAAAATGGGTTTTAAAATAATACATTGACTAGAAGGTAGGGGTACAGTTTTGGCATGGAATGTAGCACCGTATATTGGTATTGGCAGGGAAATCAGAAAGGAAATGTCCTCCCTCTTACATTAAACTTGGATGTGATTCAAGGATTGAATTGTCAGTAGTATAACCCACAAAAGAGGACATATTTTCAGTAGAGTCCTAGAGGTTAATTTGGTAGTACACCCCTACTCTTCTTATTATCTCTATATGGATCCACTTACATCATTTTTATTCATGGAAATTCATTTTTTTGTCTTTCATCTGCCCTGATGGTAATTTAGTAGTACAGTACACCAGAGGAATGCCATCTCTCTTTAAATATTTTCCTCTGTGTATCTATTTGCATTTTTTTTTATTTATGAAAATTCTTAATTTTGATTTAATCTAGGTCCTTCTATTAGTAATTTGGTAATACACCAGAAGATAATCCATACCTTTGCTATTATCCTCTGTTGATCTATTTGCATCCACATTTATAGCGTTTAATTTTGATTTCAACGATAAATTTTACAATGACATGCGTAAGAATCAATTGATTGTTGTGAGTCAGGAATTAGTGCTCAATAATGTAGCATTTCCTACAGAGTTTGGTAATTAAACAGATTACAATCAAACGACCTCTGTAATATTATATAAGGTCATTGTCATTTTGTTTTTAATAAGAATTTAACATCCCTAAGGGCCTCATTATAGTAAATATGGTGCAGGTTTTGTGCTTAGTAATCTAAATATGGAATATACTATACAATATTGTAATTTATACAGTTGTACAGTATTACTATATGTTAATTATACTGAGGAAATTTTATTCCAAACTTTTTAATTTGTCAGAATTAGGGACCATGTCAAAATTTTCCTGTTACAACAGTATTAGTTAAGAATTTGAAAAGGAATTACAGAAAACAACTTGCCGAGATTGTTGTTGAATCTACTGCAGTAACTGCAGTAGATTCAACAACAATAGATTACTGCAGCAACCACCGTGGAATAATTTTGACATAGTCCCTTAGTGAAGAATTATATACTGTACTATCATCCTAAAACATCTTGGATCATACTTAACATCAACAGTAACTAGAACAAGCTCACCATGGCAACTAGTACAGGCTCACCATGGCTACCAACACATACATCTTTCGCATCTACAATCACTAATTGTTTCAATTTCACGTACAGTATATCATTAGGACGATTAAAATGTATGCTATACAATTATCATCTATATTGCATAAGTTATAAACAATAGCATAAATCATAGAAAATAACTTCAAAAATAGGAAATCTAGTTTGATGTGTTTATTTTGGGTAACAATCATCGAGACATTAATGTTTCCCTATAAATGAGATCAGAACATCTTGAGGGCTGCATTAGGGTAGCAGAATCCAGATTGGGAATGTTTAAGAACAATGTTGAACATTTCCAATATTTAAACAGTCAAACCTGCTTAAGTCATATTCAAAGCGCCATTGAAAAAAGTTTGAACAACAAATTTGACTTACTGTATAGTGTTAATTAATGGAAAACACATCACATCTGACATAAAAAAATTAATTTTACTTAGAAATTATTTGACTTAGGCATGTTTTGACTGTACAATACAGGTATATCCTGTATTGACCTATGCTGCCCTCTAGAGGTAACCTCGTTTGTTAGAATATTCAGGTTGCGAACGACCTTTTTGATGGGGGTACTAGATGTAGAGGTAGAGATAATGGTAGATCTGTTCCCTCTAACTTTAACTTTATCAGGTACATTGCAAGAGAAAATTCATCTTCGTCAAGCTGGCCATCTCGATCAACATCAGATAGTTTCCAGACACGTCCAAGCACGGTGTTAGGTAGCTTAGATTTTACCATTTCTTTTTTCGCAGTCGCACCGGATACTTTACCCTCGATAGGGTTCAGACTCTCAAATATATGCCGGTTCTTATCTTTCATCTCTTCGACAACCCAATCAACTAACTCGCTAGAACCAAAATCAGCCCCTTCCCCTCCGCCCTTTTTAAAGGGACCATCGGAAACTCCTAGGAACACACCGCCGGTAACTTCTTGGTGACTAGTAGAACCCTTCGTTCCCATATCGTACTCTTCCTGTGGTATCATCGCCATCAATCTTGTCATCTCGTGCGATAACATGTGATCCAACTTCTCGATTAACTTGGGTTTAAGTGCATTGAAGCGTGTGAAATCCTGGTCCCGCAATACTTTCTTCATGCGCTCGAGAGGTGGGAAATCACCGGGAGAGATGTGATGGACACGTTCAACTTCGCCGTATGTAACATGTAAATTCTTTATCAACTCTGCTTTCTTATTTTCTTTTCCAAACACTGATGGCATTTCTCGTCGTAGCACACTGATAATAAAAGCATGTACCTGCAAAATAATAGTAAAGATATTACAGTTTTTAAATTTTGTGTCACATTAAACAACAAGAATTTAACTTAGTCACTTCAACAACAAAAAGTGGCCAAGTTCCAAAACAGTACCTGAAGACTGAAAGACTAGCATGTAAAGGGTGGATCCGGGATAATGTAAAGGAGTGTGTACACTATTTCCGGTATTGGTGAGCATGGTCAAATTTGACCAGCCAAAAAAAACCCGGTATTTGCCTTATGTTGCATGTTTTACGACGACTTCAGTATTTCCTGTTATTATCTACTGTAAAGCTGGTCTATATTTAGTATTTAGATTTTTGAGGGAAATTTGAGACGGGACACACATAAAATAAGACACATGGCAACAAGACACATCACACTTTGGCGATATTAAACGGGGTGTGTGGTGGATGGTCAAACATTTATATTGTGCCTATTAGAAATTCAAATTCAAAATATTCATCAAAGGCGCATTAGTGGACTATATTGCTCATTCAATGATCTGCTTCCCACGTTATGTCCTTTTCTGAAAGGGGGTAGCACCAGACCGGTGATTAAGGCCGTCGAGCACCCACTGGAGTTCAGGGGTAGAAAAAAAAATTGTGACTGCCAAAGGGGGAGTGCGTACTCCTAGCGCAACCCTCATAGATGCACCGCTGACAGGGGCAGGTCCAGGATTTCTGAAAGGGGGTAGCACCAGGCTGGTGATGGGGATGTGGAGTGCCCACACTGGAATCTACTGTAGGGGGAAAATGTAAAAGTGCATGCCACTAGCATGATAAGCCTTAGGTGTTTATTTTATGAATGGGATGATCTTTCTGGTAAAACAAAACTACTGTACTGCTCAACATGAACAATTAAAGAATTACAATAATTAACAATGAACTCAATGGTAATTTTAAAACATAACTCGTTTTGTGCATTTTTAAATGTTGATGAAGCCAATTTATCACAGTCGACTGACAATGAGTTTAAAAGATTAGAATAAAATTAAATGAATTCATCTAGAAGTGAGCTTGGCAAGAATATTGATGAATTACAGTACCCAGCAAGCATTACAAATTAACAAGGTTATCGCATCACACATCCTTCTTTAGGGATCCACACGCTCTACATGGTATTGATTAGTTTAAGTTTTTCTCAATGAATGAATTCAAGTGTACTACTGAGTATATGCCTACAGTATAGACCTTCCCAGAAATTCCCCTACTGATTGAGGGCGCCACAATAATATGGGTAAGAAATAACCTTGGCTATACTTCAGTGCATAAAAAAAACTGAGCATGGATAGTTGTATTTAATGTCTTGTGTAGTATTTCTGTTGTAATGTTAAGAAAGCGGATAATAGCCAAACTAAGCAAAGACAGTGAGTCTACTACATGATAAACAATTTAAAGATGCAAGAGGTGATTGTAAAAAATGCTTTGTTAATGTTATGCCTAAATTATTTGTTTAAGCTTATGTTAAGGCCTTCTACCTAGCCTAAATTCAACCTGCCACCCATCCTAGACCTCTAGAAAAGGTAAAAATACTGTTTTTAATGATATTACTGTACCACCCACCCTTATATTGTTGCTGCCCATCCCTGGAATCTGTAGGCGAATTTCCAGAAAGGTCTTGACAATTTGTCAAGACCTTTCCGGAAATTCGCTGTATTCATAAAATTAGTATAAGTTCATGAGGTACAGTACAGTATAGTTTTACAGACAAAAAATATTTATTTAGTTAAGGGACCATGTTGAAATATCCGTAAGGTCCACTAATCAACTTCAAGTAAGAAAGCATATTGTAATGTATACTCCAAGCAATGAGATACACGCCATCATGACAAGATTCAATTTTCTGATATACAGTAAATTATGTCACCATCATTCCCGATGACCACAAAATCTATGTTGAAATATTGAATCTTGTCACGATGGTATGTATCTCATTGCTTTGAGTACGCATTATACATACATTCTTTTCCCAATATTACTAATACTGATAACTCTGATAACTGGTCCCTTTATTGTTCAGAGGTGTTTGCTATTAGATGATTAAAGCTAATTTTGCTTAACAATGGGCAAAAGCATCAAAGCAACTCTCTATTCTATAATAGATATCTTTATCTATTAATTATCTACTGTATGAATCGAATCATGTCACTGTTTTCACAACTTTTAGGTGAGTTATTAAGTTTTTAAGGGTGAAGGATGAGCAAAGCATTCACTTTCTTTGCCTAAAAAAAAAAATACTGTACTCTATATACTGTAGGGTGCTATTTATTCTCAATGCTGAATTACTGACAACAATACCGTAAGGGCCTAGACTGACATATAATGGCCATTTGATAGAGTCAGACTTACTGTGGAATGTTAGGTTACAGTATAACTTCTACAATGAGAGACTAATTTTTGTCAAGTGAAAAACCATTATAGTTGGTGTGTTCGTTGGCTGCAGGCTTAAATTGACACCACTCTACTGATCATAAGACCAAAACTATCATGTTTAACATACAGAAACAGTAGTAAACTCTCCATTAATAATTACTATCATTGTTGTTTGGGGTTGGGACAGGTGCATAGCCCGCACGTTCCCCCTATCATAGGCAAAACGTAGTTACGCCCCCCCCCCCCCCCCCCCCCCCCCCCCCTGAGTCTAAAATTGACCCCAAAAGCAAAAATTGAGTTACACTTCGGCCAAAAAAGGGTACCAGAAGCATGCAAAATGGGGAAATAATTTTTTTTGCTAAGTCAAAACTTAACCAGTAACCACACCCACCCGGACAAGGAATAGTGCACCCACACCCCCAATCCCCCTCCCTGATCCATGTTGTCACGTCAGTCATCAACAACACTAAAGGGGAAAGGCATGGCATAACCTCCAAGGACGCTATGAGGAATAAGCAAATAAACAGGAAATATAAAAAAAACTAAGGAAATTTTGTCTATTTTGTTGTATAACTTTGGTTATAGATATCAGATTTTGATAGTTAACCCCTCATTTTGTGGTTTACACCAATTTAATATTAACGTTTTAAAATTTTGTGACAACTTGGTGGTTGTGCCAAGACATGTCTCAAAAAGTAATCAGTGATTCGCCGGATGGAGGTGGGCGTAGCTACCAATCCTAAAACTCTTCCACCCACCCTTAAGTATAAAGTACTGTATTCTAAGGACCATAGTCACCCAGACTCTATACACAATGTCAGAATACTTGACAGAGCCCCCCCCCCCTTCCCCCGTCGGGGCGAAATTTAAGATTTCATCGGGGTGAAATTTAAGATTTTGTCGGGGGTTTTGTAGGTCCAGTCGAGCTCCCAATATACAAAACGGCCTAAAAAGGCACACAAAAAACTGCAAATGTTTTTTTTTTCACTTCTCAAATGAAAACTGTCAACACACCCACCTCAAACTTGGCCCATCTGTTGGGGGTGCCCTCCCTATCGGGGAAATTGGCCTGCAGTCAGGGGAATTGGCCTGCAGTCAGGGGAATTGGCCTGTCATCGGGGAAATCATAGCACCGCCACTGACGCCCACCTCAACCATGCCATACCTGTCGGGGGTGCCCTGCCTGTCGGGGTGTTGCACTGCTGTCAGAGAAATCCTGGCACCGCCATGGCTTTCATGGTATGCTGTTTTAATACTGCCATGATCAGACCTTCAGCACAATTCTGTCATCCCCACAATTTGAATTATCTTTACAATCACCACTGTCATCATCATCAGCCCATGAAGGTATTATCATGAGGTATAAAAATACCTTCTATGGTATAATAACTTTTATAAATGTCATGATTTAGGCCATCACCACAATCCTGTTTTAACCAATATTTGAATTATTTTCACCATCATTGCCATCATCAGCCCATAGAGGTATTATCATAAAATAGGTAAAAATAACAATCCATAGCAGGGCTTGAATTTAATTAACCAGGGCACTAAGGTCATTTTCTTCCAGTGCCCACTCATATGGCCTCGGTGCCTTAAAATGTTCACCATCATTAAGGCTACTTTGGCCTTGGTGCCCCTTATATTTAGTAAGACACAAGGATACAAATTTACAAAATGGCCTCAGGTGCCCTGTTGTACCCTTTGAAATCAAGGCAAAAATGGCCTTGCCCCTACAAAGCCCAAATTCAAGGCCTGCCATATTATCACTCATTTCCTCAATTATTTTTATACCGCCATGACCAGACATCATCACAATCCTGCCCCATATGACTAAATAATAAAAATAAATCAAATTGGTAGCATTTTGTTGTTAGTAAATCCATACCTTGGCAAGCCGAGCTCTTTTGATGAGGTCGTTTAGTTTCCGTAGGGCTGCGTTCCTTGGTAAGCTTTGAATATCATAAAACAAATCATGAGCCTCGGCCTCAAACAAGCGTCGATTTGTATCATAATGAAACGGCTTATCCCAGAATGATCCAATATACACACGTGAAACCTCCGGTGTATTGATAACCTTCCCTAACGACCACATGAGGGCGCCATAAACCCTCATTAGCTGCTGGTGATCGACCATGTCCGATTTATTCAATACAATTCGTATCTTATCATCCTGACCACGGAGTGCCTCTATGCAACGCCGGAACTCGTCTGATATATCCAACTTATGCGCATCAAAAAGGAGAATGATTCGATCTGCTCTTTCTGCAAACCACTCCAAAACACCGATAAAATCATAACCACGATCAACTCTCTGTTTTTCTCCTGATAAAATACCTGGTGTGTCTATAATGGTAATACTTTCTAAAACAGGAGAGTCCGTCAGAGAACACTGGAAACGATTTAAAAATGCGTTACCAAATTTATCCAAGGCCCTGAACTGCCGCTTGGGGTCGACAACCAAGGCGTTGCCAGGGATGACCCCGTCTTTATCGCCGTGCATTACTGCCATAAACCGGTCGGTGGTAGGCTCAGGTCCAACTCTAATTCCTGGAAAATCTCGTTCCAGAAGATATTTGATGAACGTTGTTTTACCTGTCGAATACTGGCCGACAAGAAGAACCATTGGTTTAGCGTCAAAATCGGCATCATCGTGAGGAGGAGAGTGGAAGTCACTAAATTTATACGACTCTTCCAGTGGTCGAATGGTAGAATTGTAGACCTTTTTTAGGCCCTCGCTAACTGAATTGAAAACCGCCGGCTGTTTTCGCCGTTTGGTGTCCTCTGACAGCCAACTAAACATAGTTTAATTCTAGGAAAACTCTCAATGAAAATAAAATGTTAGCTGTATCGACACAGCAACTATTTATCCTAAATAATTGGCAGAATTTACCGCTCCAATTTCTTCGCCCGTCCGTGAAAACGTCTGATGACTCATCGCCGATACCGCACTGGTACCCGGAAGTAAAAACGTGTCGGAAACCGCCCTCTCTCGCATAGCCTGTTTAAAACTTATAACAATGACATCATAAATAAATAAATACTTATTAATCACTGTGTTCAAAGCGTGCGTTTTAGTCATGAAATTCTCAAGTACACAAACAAATAATCTGGTATGTCATCGAAAGCGATTGATATTTAAACCACACCTTTGTTACATAGGGAGGCTCGGTAATGATTTAAGATGCATATTTTTTGTATTCATTGTTCACACATGTGTAGATACCTGGACTAATCAAACCATGACAATACTATGTAATATTTGGCTCAAGTCAATAAATAAATAGAAGTAACATTTTAATCCTACAATATTTTGTGATATTTTTTAATATTATTTGTAATTATAATATAATAAGTGTCTTTAGCTACCGAAAAGTATCACATGAACTGTAGCAAAATTGAACGAGTCAAAGACGAGTTCAATATTTTGCCACAGCGAGTACGATATTGTTTTGTATCCCCAAAAAGAGACATTTAATATAGGCCTAATTATCCTTCAAACTCGCAAACATTAAGGCATGCTCTCCTAATATGTATAGAATAACTGAAAAGCTTTTAAATACAACAGTAAACAATTAAAACGAAATAAAAAATAATTAGGCATAAACTTAATTCTGTATTTTCTCAAACCCAATTTATATTGAAATTGCCAATCATTTTAATTTTGAGAACGCACTACTGTATGAATTAATACATTTAAAATATAAAAAAAAAAAAATTAACGGTAGTGGGCCTATTCTGTCATTCTATTGCAAAAACCACCCATTCTAGCATACTCATACTTTTGGAGTTTTTTGGAAGTCGGTTTGCCGTCCTGAATACAATGAATTAAAGTACTGTACAACAATCAAAACTATTAAACCTTTATGGTGCAATATGTCCTCAAACTTCCATGCTCCTGTGATTATTTGTACGTTACGTAATTTAATTTAATTTTAATTGTAATATTAGCCGGTCATCATCACCTAAGGCTTTATTTTGTTTCTTTTTAAGTTTGCGTTTACAGTAGGCCCACTATTTTATAAGCAATTAAACAAACAAACAAACAATGATAGAAGGCTTACGTTTATAAAAATTATATTAAATTAAAACTTTTATATGGCCCACTCAACAAAAAGTAAGATAAATAGAAAAACACGTTTAATTTATACAATAAAATAATAAGTTCATTGCATAGATACATTTATTTCGACTAATATACTGCAATCAAATACAAAATAAATTTTACAGTAGTAAGTTAAGTTGGAATCACCTCTAAAAGTGCGAACTTGTCACAGATGACCCTATAATTATATAAATAATAATACAAATACGTATATAATTATGAATTATAAAATAACATCAGTAAAAAAACACTGTCAAAAAGAAAGCTAATTAATTACTATAAAAAGAAATAGGCCTACTATTTTATAAGTGGTCATTTAACGTTCTATAAGCGTGGTCCAGAGATTGTTCAGAAATTTTAAGTTTGACTAAAGGGATATTAAGTAAGCGATGGTTTATTATGTTTCGTTATTATAAGTTTCCATTAAATTTTACATTTGACCTATAGACCTGATTGTAACTTAAATAAATGATTCCTTTCAAAATTATACCGTGCATCATGTTTTTCGTGGTCGGTCGGCCATCGTATATTTTTTTTTCTTAAAATGGGCAAAGGTCAAGTGTTCAGAAAGGTAATTTCTGTTCAGTTTGAGGGAAGATCCATTAGAGCGAATATAAATATTTTGAACAATTTGAGACCAACCCCAAACGGTTGATAATTGCTGGGATACAGAACATCGTATGTTGTAGGCGGCTATTTTGAAAAAAAAGTTCCCAAAGCCATTGATCAGCAATCTGTTTACAGATTTAAAAAATATTTGCTAACTTTCCCTGACTAAAACGGAATAGGTTTTTTAGTGTTATTTTCAAGCTAAAATGACCACCTTGCATAACAGTTACTCGATCAAGCAAAATAAAGGATTGTAATTACTCTAGTCATATTGTGAAGGGGTCACTATCGAAAACTATCGAAGTTATTCTTTCAATTAATCCAGGATTTTATATAGCGCTGTATACAATTAAGTCTAAGGGCGCTCTCGACATTATTACCCCAATCATTGACACGACGTGTTTGCTGCATGATATAAATCAGCGCATGACATTCGAATCTCCTAGGTACCCACTACTACAGCACTCCTGGGTGGGGAGAAGCAACTGCAGATGAAGTGCCTTGCTCAAGGGCACAAACGAGTGGCGAGCCTCGGGCTTGAACTGGCGACCTCACGACTGGAAGCCCAAATTCCTACCGCTACACCACACGCTTCCACAAGTAAAAAATCATAGGGGAGGTGGGAAAAGGGCAAAGTATTTTTTGGTCCTACTAAGGACTTCACCTGAAATCACGTTGTTCTCGTGTTTCTCTCCTCACGTCCATTTTGTGACATCCGTGTCTTTCCGTCCAGTAAATAAACTCGTATTGTGTGACAATCCTTTCTGGCATATACCTTGTCCGGTCACTTGGTCATAAAATTCACTGCTACTGGTTACAGTATATCGACAAGAATTGTATGCACGGCCGTTAGGACCAGAATATTATTGTCACTCGTCGTTTCGTCAAACCAATAGGGAGTTTTTGCAACTTTGCGAAATAACGGAAACGGATACGTCACACTTTAGTTTTTGTAAAAGAATGAAAATCCACTAAAAGCCCAGCGATCATTCCAAAAAGAATAAAATTCACTTCAATCGATTGAAAATTCACTCCATAGCAATGATATCACTCACTCTTTTGCAGAAAATTCACACAAGAGTAGATTTTGAGTGCTGATAAGTTGCTCTTTTAAGAGTGGTCCCTCGGGTTACTCTCAATTCAAAATTCCCTCCAAAAGAGTGAATTTTTGCTCTTTTACATTATAGAGAGTGCTAAGAGTTGAAGATCGTCGTAAAATGTTGTAAGTCAAATGTGACAGATATTAGTGAGGTTAAAAATTCATAGGTAGGAAATTTGATATATTTTTTAACACATTTAGGAACTTTAAAAAATTGGAGTGTGACGTATCCGTTTTCGTTTTCGTAT
>JAOTQE010026333.1:0-10474 GCA_025631205.1 Nesometra sesokonis | reverse complement strand
GTAGCGGGCGCAATTCCATGGCATTACGCACTGGAATAGGCCAGCGCGCTATCTTTACATTATAAGATCTTTGGTAATACCCATTGTACAGTTAGGTAAACTGAAGCAATGTGTGTAAAAGCCGGACACTCACTGCGTCGTGTGACGGTCGTACGACGGTCGCACGACTAAACCGTCGCTCACTGTGTGTGTAGTTGCCAGACGCGATGACAGTCTACTACTCGACGGCCGACAGTTTTTTAGTGATTCAACAGGGAATTTACTTTAAAAAACCGTCGGCCAACGAGTAGAAGACTGTCATCACGTCTGGCAACCACACACACCGGGAGCGACGGTTAGTCGTACGACCGTCGAACGACCGTCGCACGACGCAGTGACACAAGCGCACATGTAATTGGCAAGCATGAATTTCGAACTTCCGACCTATTGACTAGGATTCTGAACCGAAATCGCTGCGCCAACTGCTCCCACTGGGGATACTATTTGTATATTTAGCAAAATCTTTGATATTCGTACATACATCGTGCCTTACATAAACTGTACAATAACTATTTTTTTTTTTTCTATCATTTTTCAGTGTATTTACTTTTTGCAATAAGTTCTTTGCTGTTAATAATTGATACCGCCGTACGGATACCAGAAGTCAGCCTCGTTCTCAGCTCAATTACGCACGATGTACGCTACGGTACAGGTTATGACGAAAACACAGATCTAATGTCCAGCGCATCTGCAGAAAGTTATACAAGTATAAACAGCACCGCCAACCTAGTACCCACCGACTCAATCAAGAGTAAAAAAGACGGTATTGCCGAGTAGAAGTATTTTACCGAAATGGTTACGGTGACGTAACTACCTATTCCACATCATATAACAGCATATAATGTTTATAGATAGATCATCACTTAATACAATTAATTCAACAAAAAGAATATGATGTACACTTTGTAGCATCATTCTCAACGGATAAGTACATTGTGTGATAAATTCCGACGAAATTCGAACCTACGACCTCTTGCTGGCAGCGAACGTCTTAACCATTAAACCACGCGAAGCTACATAGTTAAAAAAGGTTCTGTACTGACAGATACATCGTATCATCGTCAGATGGAATATACCAGAAAAATATATTTTTATTTACAATATAAATTCATTTAATAGATTTATTTATAATATAAATCAAGTTACCGTTAGCACATTATCTAACCAATTAATACAATTATGTATTGTGTATTGGTCATGACGGTTGTGCTGGTACAACCTACGTCATCCAACGAAATGGAACTGATTAGAATACAAATGTACCGGACCGCACGGGGTCACCTAGGTTACACTCCTATAACCGTAATTATATATTTACGTTAACGAAACGCGTAATTACGCAATTGTTTAAATGACGTAAACAATTTACGTTCCCTAGATTTACACTGTGTTCCCGTTGCATACCACCGTGAATAAAACTGGACATGTGTCCACGCGTGGGGGAAGGTATAAAACGTGGCAGGCCATGATTGCCGTAGATGTCGGCACAGATTTTTATATTGTCAAAACAATTGCCGCGACAGTAGTCGGTACAGATGAAACGTAAGAGGCCAGAGTAAATTGGATGGACGCAACGAAACGTGGTGTGTAATAAGCCAGGATATTTGAAGGCGGTTTATAGTAGAAACGTGAAGCATACTGTAAATAGAAAACGCCACATAGAAAAAAAAAGGAAATCGACGAAAACGTTGCTGCCGTGGCCAAAGCATAAAATTCCACTGCGAACTACGTTTCAGGCGAACGGTGCTGCCGTGGCCGCCGGGAACATAGTAAACTTATCATAACGGAAGACATCTATGATGTTGTATCCGTAATTACAAATTACTCAACCAAATTGCGTAATCACATCATTAATTGAGAACGTAAACAATAATTACGGTTACGACATTGATCAATTGTAATCATGTACAATATGTAAGTTAAGTTTGTAGGTAAGCCTAAGTTATATTCAGATTTGTTTTTATTCGGGATCTAAAAAAACGTATAGCTGTGATGACGTGCAATTTTTAATGGTACGATCTACTTAAACCAAGAAAGTACACACTTGAGTTAACTCAACGGAAAGTACTCACGTAAACGTAATGCAAACGTTTCCGTGGTTCTAGTGATTATTCCAACGCAATTACAATGTTACTTCTATTATTATCATAAACAAACAAACTATATAATTAAATTGCAAACAGTTTATCATACGTTACTCAATAACATTAAATATTTTTATGTTAATATTTGATATGTTATTTGCTATTATGTAAATTCTGTTACATTTTTTCGTTGTTTGCTAACGTATTGTTTTGTGACTGCATATTGTGACAGCTAACCTTGTAAACAACAAAATCAATCATGATAAAAAGAATAGTGCAATTGTTAAATAATTTACATAATATCGAGGTTTCGCAATATTACAAAATACGTAAACGAATAAAAAAAAATAAATAAATTCTTGTAACGTTTGAATTTAACGTTGGATTGATATTGAATATCTGTGACAGTAGGTCAGTATTTTGCGATGATAATCAACAAATCGTAGGTAGAAAATTTGTTACAATTTTGAACACATTTGTGACGTATCCATTATAGTTATTGTATTTCGTAAATTTACGAAGCCTCGCCTTACCTTACATGTCGCTAATTGGACATGCATACGGAAAAGCATAAAGCAAACAAGTTCTCGTAGCTTTATGACAGCTCCGATAATGATGTTTTGCAAATTCACGTAATACGAACGGAAACGGATACGTCATAAATTCTTATAACGTTTTTATTCAAGCCCGTTAAATATCTGTCACAGCTGATCAGAAACGACCATCATAGACCATTCGTAAAGTAGAACATTGGATGCATTTCATATTGTAACACACATTATAATATTTTTAAAAATCCGAAAGTGTGAAGTATCCTTTTCTGTTATCGTATTTTGTAACCTCTAATTACTAAGAATGCATTACAGTACTTAATTGATTAATAAGCCATTTCACGGTTTCAACTGCGCATGTGCGTTACCAAGGTTAAGTAATAAGTGACGCGCGGTTCTTATTGAAAAGAATATAATTGCCGCGCGTCGTTTTATAACTTGACCTTTTGCACATGCGCAGTTGAAACCGTGAAATAGCTTATAGGAAGGTTTCGGAACTTCCCGAAATACGCAAACGAAAAAGGATACGTCATAAATTACTGTAACGTTTGAATAGAACACCTTGAATATCTGTCACAGTTGGTCTGAATTTAGGACGACCATCAACAATTCGTAAGTTTAAAAAAATTGATATATTTGTGAACTCCTTTAGCAACTTAAAAAATGGAAGTATGACTTATCCGTTTTTGTTATCGTATTTCGTAAATTTGCAAAACCTCACTAATAATACTGGTGTTTCTAGATCTCTTATTGGAGCTAAAATTACAGATATTGCTTTACTGTTAAATGTTATGTTTAGATTATTGTATTTTCATTGTAACTTACATTATTAGCGAGGTTTCGCAGATTTACGAAATACGAATACGAAAACGGATACGTCATAAATTTATGTAACATTTGGATAGAACACCTTAAATATCTGTCACAGTTGGTCAGTATTTTACGACGATCATCAACAATTCATAGGTAGAAAATCTTATATATTTTTGAACACATTTTAGGAACTTTCAAAAATTGGAGTGTGACGTATCCGTTTCCGTATTTCGTAAGTTTGCGAAACCTCACTATTATTCTATATCAAATTCCAAAGATTACTAATCATAGAATTATGCACATCTGTTTGAAAATGCAAATGTGAAAACAATAGGGTAGAGAGATTTGATGGCCAAACAATGTTTGCAACGAATGCATGATATTTGATTGTATCAAATAACGGTATTGAGGATAATCATTACTCTTAAATTATAATTTTAGATTGCATAGTGGAATATAATATTTGTCAACAACATTATCGCTCATCATCATCATCATCATCATCATCATCATCGTCGTCGTCGTCGTCGCCGTTGTCGTCATCATCGTTATCATCTTCATCAACGTCATGGTCACGGTCACCATCATCGTCATCGTCATATTCATCACCACCACCATCATTATCGTCACTATCATTAAATAACAATCATCATCATCATCATCATCAAAAACAACATCACTACCATCACCACCACCAGAAGAACATCACTGGATAAGTCCACTTCAATCAAATCAAATCATCATTTCATCATCATCATCATCATCATCATCGCCATCGTCATCATCACATAACTATTATTATTACCATCATCATTATCATTCTCATCAACGTCATGGTCACGGTCGTCGTCATCATCATCGTCATCGTCAAATTGATCACCAACACCATCATCATCGTCACTATCATTACCAAAATAATAACCATCATGCTCATCAACATCAACATCGTCATTATCATTATCATCACCATCATTATCATCATCAAAATCATCATCATCATTATATCATCATCATCATCATCATTATAATCATCATCATCATCATCATCATCATTATCATCATCATCATCATCAACGTCATGGTCATCATCATCGTCGTCGTCATCATTGTCAAATCCATACCCACCACTATCATGATCGTCATTATCGTTACCAAAATATAACAACCATCATGCTCCTCAACATCGTCATTATCACAATCATCATTGTCATCATTATCGCCGTCACCTTTATTACCGTCATCAACCTTACAATCCCTCGTCAGCATTGTCACAATCGTCATCGCATCATAATAATCATGATCATCATCATCATTATCATCATCATCATTATCATCATCATCATTATCATCATCATCATTATAATCACCACCATAAATATCATTAGTGAGGTTTACGAAATACGAAAACGAAAAAGAATACGTCACACTCCAGTTGTTGAAAGATCCTAACTGTGTTAAATATATATCAAATTTTCTACCTATGAATTGTTGATGATCGTCGTAAAATACTGACCAACTTTGACAGATATTTAATGTGATCTACTCAAATGTTACAAGAATGTATGACGTATCTGTTTTCGTATTTCGTAAATCTGCGAAACCTTACTATTACCATCAATTATCACCATAATCATTACAATGTTCATCACCGCTAACATCACCATCATCATCATCATCATCATCATCATCATCGTCATCGTCGTCGTCATCATCATGACCATCATCTTCATCATCATCATCATCATCATCATAATCATCATCATCATCATCATCATCATCATATTAATCATCATCATGTTTGATTATTTTTTTATGAATATTATTTATTAAATTATTTAATGTTACTTTTAACATCATCCAAAAACTACACAATGATTGTTCTAGTATTATAGTATAATTATATTGGTATGTGAGAGGAAGAATAAATCAATCGTTAAACGAATCTATTTCCTTATGTTCTACGTGCTACAACTGAATTAAAAGAATAGTGTATTTTAAATGGATAGGCTAGGCCTACTTAATATAAAAGCATAGGCGGAAACAGACACAAAAAAAATAAGATCAAGGAAATAATTAAAAATAAAGACAAAAAGATGTAACATTAATCATGAGAAGTGTCCACAAAATTATCTTTGTGGATTTTATTCGATTAAGTGATAATATATTGTAAGTAATATTATGCAGATGAACAATACTAATACGCCTGTTATTATTATTACAATAAAGCTTTATCATTAAATAATGACTGCTGAGTTTAGTAGTGCAGAATTCGTCATTTTTTATACTTTCGTGTCGTTATTAGAATTCTGTGCTTTCTTTTCGTTCGATTGCACATGTCCATCCGCTGCTGCTGACGAAGGTTTGGAGACAGACTCAGATGTTGTAGAATCTAGATCAAGAGGCCCACCTCCATAAGCTGCCGTCGAGAACGGCGGATCTGCCGTTCCACACTGGGCACTTGTGGTTGGCATCGCTGGGCCTAGCGATGATGGTGGGCAGGTCCTGACTCCTGAGGTACTTGCCAGCGATGATGGTATTGGCCTCATCCAGGAATGCTGTCGTATATCATGGATTGTAAAACGTCTTGAAACGTCGCTTCGAAGAATATTCAACACCAGTTCTTTACTCTCACTTGATAATTTAAGTCTGCTAGAGAAACCGAGCTTTTTCTCTGTCTGATCTTTTATCATACGTTTAATATTCGAATCATCATATGGCATCGATCCACACACCATTATATACAAAATCACACCCATACTCCAGACGTCATAGGATCTCGGGTGATACGGTGTTCCCTGGAGGACCTCTGGTGCGGCGTATGCAGCGCTGCCACAAAACGTCTTGCTCAAGTCGCCTTGGGTGAACTCGCGCGAAAATCCAAAATCGCTGATTTTAATGTTGTTACGCGAGTCCAATAAAAGATTTTCACATTTCAAGTCTCGATGCACTATGCCAAGTCTGTGCATATATTCAACACCATCCAGAAGCTGTGTAAAGAACATTCTTGACTTATCTTCATGAAGTGCTCCTCGAAGTTTAATGTACTCCAAAAGATCTCCATGCCCAGCAATTTCCATCGCGATGAACACTTTATTATTCAGTTCAAATACATCGTAAAAGCTTATAATGTTTCTGTGTCTAACTCGACGAATGATCTTTAACTCTCTCGGTAGGAACTTCTGGAGGAAGTCTTTCGGTGCCTTTCGTCGACAAATTATCTTCATTGCGCACTTAGCATTGATTTTATCATAGAAAGATGTACAAACCGTGGCATACGAACCCTCCCCTAATACATGTCCAAGGGTAAAGCCTCGCCTCCCCAGTGTCGCCTCTTCGTTGATGCGTCTCTGCACACTTGGTGGAATTGAAGGGCGAGTTGGAACTGGAGCTGGTACAGGAGCCGCTGGTGGTGGCTGTGCGGCAGCAGCTGGTTGCGGCACTTCTGGTTGAACATTATTAGAGGAGGTATTGCTGTTCTGCATCGTAAATCCGGCAGATAGCAGTCACTTGATCAGTCTCCAAATGTTCACTTTGTCCAGAATGACACCCTTGGTTAAATTAGTTCTTTATTTAGCTTGTATTGCCTTTTTCTCATGGAAATATTCTTGGTACAGATCTTTCTAAGTTAGCAAAATTTGATACTATGGAGACGACATGATTCGCAAAACTTTATAGTGGAACTGTGTATGACGCAATACAATCACTATGTACGCGCTGGTATCATGGTGACGCGCGCACCAAAACGAATGCTAAAGAACGAGAATTGCGCAATTTTGCTTCCATGAAAAAATTGGGAAATAATATACAAACACATTAGAGGTAGGAAAAAATACCTTTATTTTATTTATTTATTTGGACATACACTTTTTTATCAGCGGCACACTTTGAAACAAATGAGAAAATCAAGGTGCGTCCACATTAAAGAAATGCACTAAGTTTGGCCAAGTGTAACTTGATATAGTATTTTAACAAAGCATTTTACATCGCCCTGTACGATTTAAAAACATAGAAAAAGGTTTATTTAATGTAATGTGGTTGTTTGTTACATAGGTCTATCTAGTTAACATTTTCGGCATTACGTTAACGTTGAGTGTTAATATTTTACAAACATTGTTATCCTAGTAACATGCTCAGGATGCATTTTCATGATATCCTAGACTGCCTAGTTGTCTCATCCTTTAAATAATGCAACGATTTAACTATGGTCATAAAATCGAGATAAATTATTAATAGTGCCATTTATTAGCAAAAAAAATGAAAAATATTTATAAACATACTATATAATAATTAGCAAAAAAAGTATAGTTAAAGCAAAATAAACTGAAAAAGTACTAAAGTACAGAGAACAGGGCCTTTTGAAAGACGCGCACTTGTTTTACGCGACGGAATACAAGAAGAGCTTATCGCGCGTTCTAAAACTCATACAGAGAGGGTTAAGAAATGCACTAAGTTTGGCCAAGTGACGTGTAACTTGATGCATTTTATATCGCCCTGTACGATTTAAAAACATGTCCAAACCAACAGTGAAGCACGTATATGCCAAAGGGAATTATTGTTCGGCAAATCGTGGAAAAGTTCCTGAAAGTTCAAATCGGGCAGTCCTTCGTCGGCATGGAATATGTTTAGGCGACCATATTGGAAAGGGAAGTTACTCCAGAGTTCGACTTGCTGTTTTGGAAAAAGAAATGAAAACGATCGCCGTGAAAATAATTGATCGACGGAAAGCACCAAATGATTACCAAGAGAAGTTTCTACCTCGTGAATTAGATATAATTACCACTCTTAATCATGAAAACATTGTCAAAACCTTTAAATACTTTGAAGAGAACCGCAATATTTACATGATCATGGAATATGTAAGTGGTGGAGACGTTTTGCAGTATATTCAAATGCGATCAAGAGGACCGGTACGTGAAGGATTAGCCATGAAATGGATTAAACAGACTGTCGAGGGATTAAGATATCTTCACGAGCTCAACATCGCTCATCGAGATGTCAAATGTGAAAATATGTTGTTAGACGGCAGCGGTAGTGTAAAAATAACTGATTTTGGTTTCTGCAAGAAAATGGACGATGGTGAGATTTTTAGTGAGACTTTTTGTGGTTCGGCAGCTTACGCGGCACCCGAGATAATTCGATCCATTCCGTATAACCCATTTATTAGCGATATCTGGGCTTTAGGTGTTGTGTGTTATGTCATAACAACTGGGTCGATGCCGTTTGGTGACGACGTTAAGGACGTTCGCAAGATTGTCACTGCCCAGTCACAACCGCTCTATTTTATCAGGTCACGCGCACCATCAGACGATTGTCAAGACGCCATACAGTCAATGCTTACAGTCGATGTAACAAAACGAGCAACTTTCGAGAATATTTTACAAAGTGTGTGGATGACCCGACAACATTCTTCAATTTATGATCCATCGAATAGAGTGCGCCTTGACAATTTAAAGGATTTAACTGGCTGAACCACAGCAATAATTAATCATGCATATACGAATTATAGGCCTATATATAAATCAAGTTAATGAAAATTTGTTTTTTTTTTCTAATTATTAAAAAATTAACAACAGTACAGTATGTAATAATGACGTTTATATCATAAAATACAATAAATCATGATGAATTTAAAATTAAAGTAGTCTCTTTAATTATGTGATCTTTTTTCTACTTGTTTTATGGATAAGAAAGAAAAAAAAAGGAAATATTTAACAATCATTTTTGGTAGTAGTGGTGGTGGTAGTAGTGGTGGTGGTGGTTGTGATAGCGGTGGTGACTGGTGACAATGACGGTAGTGCCGCTGCTGACGATGACGACGATGATGATTGTCATTATAAGGATGATGATGATGATGACGACGACGACGACGACGATGATGATGATGATGATGATGATGAGGAGGAGGAGGATGACGATCACGACCACGATGATGAAAGGACATTAAAAGGTTTCGTGTTATTTGTCAGGTCGACTTCTTAGTATCCAAAAGAGTACTACTCTAGCAATAACATTTTCATTTAATTTATTTCACCAATAACAGATACAAAAATAATAGGGCCTACCTTATACAATAATCTAAAACCAGAGGCAGAATTTTACAAAAGTTTTAAAAAAAATTGCTGTACAGTCGACCTTCTCATTTACACACCCCTCGGTCTTGAAAAATTGGAAATGACAAATGAGAAGGTTCATGAAAACTGGTTAAATGAGACATGCAAAACATTTATTTGTGTTTATCTGTGTTCTTCTTGTTAAAAAAACAGTTTATATGCCTAAATGAACTAGGAGGAAAAGAATATGAAAAAACACAGAAATATCAATGATACCGTAAATTAATTCGAAAACTACATTATTAGCCATTATTTTAATGACATTATTGACTGAATAGTGTCTGTAAAATAGAAGGTTTGTAAATGAGAAGTTTGTAAATGAGAAGGTCGACTTTACCAATTTCCCGATGGTCAAGGACATAATATATTGTGATAAAATTAAAAAAAACATGTCATATCAATGTTTGTTTTCTCCGTCGATGCGTAATTTTGTAACGACAATTTGTTAACCAATCGATAATTCAGGGTACAGTAACATTCAAATATGTAATTAACAAAACAAAGATAACTACCTCCTGGTCTAAATATTATGCAAATTAGTTGGTATATAAGGAGTCACTGTAGCACAGAACAGCTTTACCGTTACACGACTTACAAGACAAGCAGTTACCATGATGAATCTGTAAGTACCGCTACCAGTTTGTAACACAGTTTTAACTTCACTAAAATACGCTAAAATTACTGTACATTTGTATAATGAAACGTCAAGTAGTAATTATTTACGTTTTATTTTCAGGAGAATCCAGTTGGCATCAATCTTGTTCGTTGCCTTTGTTGCAGCTGCCAACTCGATAGGATTTTACCAATCCGAATGTCCTCCATTTTGGGTCTCGTTTAAAGAAGGTTGTTATCGCCCTTTTGGAACTAAGCTCAGTTG
>JAOTQE010026322.1:0-10475 GCA_025631205.1 Nesometra sesokonis | reverse complement strand
TAAATGACCGGATGAGTGGTTTTTCATCCGTACCCTGTCCGTTTGTGCAATCCGGTGAGATGTGACAGGTGCTTAAGATTTTGTATTGTATTAGGTCCGGTGGTTCTCCGGTTGTTCCCCGGTGGTTGTCAGTGTTGCATGTGGTGTTTAGTAGGACCCGTTTTTATACCTTTGTAAATTGTGAATGGAACAATTTTGCCCATTTGGCACGCAACGATAATATAATTAAATATATGTAAAACTTCATATAAAGAGGATTACAGAATTATATACTATAAAATAATTTAACTGTTGTTGTCTAGACTGTTCTAACTGAAAAAGATGGGCTTGACTGGTTTAGTTAATTTGAAACAAGAGACAATTTTACTATATATATATAGCTTAAAAATAATTTTATAGTCTCGCCTAAAACATCACAATGACCTTCGAAATTGTTTCGTAAAGTGTAACTGGGAACAACAGTTTCACAGTAAAGATATGTGTTGTCTCGACGGGAAATCTCTGCACATTCATTTGGCGTGTATGGAACGCCGTTACTATAATCTCTGTTGTTATTTTTCATAATTCGTTCTATTTACTGTTATAACGGCCTTCTTACCATCGCTCTTCTTTCATTAATTATTTTGAATAGTATGAGGGTTATTTTGTCCTGTGGCCATTTGATCACTAGTTTTAAATTAGTTGGTACGTTGAACTTCCTTTTCTCTTTTTTCAGTATTCATCACAACAAAACGGACCATATAAGACATAAATGGCGTTTCATATATATGCCAAATTTGTTTCGTGATAATGTTAGACAGAAGTATGGCATACCCTTAAAACTTACTGTAACAGTGTCGTTATACTGGAGTTGCCAACGAATCAAATAGTTAATAACGTAGTTCAGGACGTTCCCTTGTGGAAGAGGTACCCCATTAAAGCGATTTTCTCTCAAGCGACAACAAGCAAAAATCACGCACTCACTAAGTACAATATTGATATGATGTTCAATAATGCATTTTTAATAGTTTGGTGATTTATTATCTTCATTTTTTTTACAACTCGTCACAAATAATTATATCAGTGATAAAGCCCAAACAATATATTGCGCTCTTTTGTTTGGAATTGCAATCCTATGGTATTGGTGGGTGGAAAATAGTATTTTTTTGGGGGGGGGGGGGGGGTTTGTTAAAAATGATCTCGTTACTCAAGTAAACTGAAGGTATGCCTAAATTGAAAATATTATAAGCATGCAGGTTTCCAACAATTTAAAACAAAAACCAACTCTCTATGGACACTGGTTGCAGAGAAATCCCAAAAATGCTCTGTTTTCAGAGTTATGGGACGTTTTACTTAAAATTATGGCGACCATTTGAAAATACAAAATGGCCACTAAATATGATATCTAGAAAATTTTAAATTACATTTGAAATTAGCGTACTTCAATGTAAAGAAATGTGACATTCAAACTTTACACTAAAATACTCCAACAGAATTTCTCGGAAGTTAGTCCAGGACTAAACTTAGAACAGCACTTTGATCCCAGACTATCCATAAGCCTTCATCGGCAAACAAAATTTAGATATACTTTAGTTCAGCGTTTATGGACAAGCGTTAAACCTTTGAGAATACCACAGCCAGGTAGTCCTAAATGAAATCTGGATTTAGTCCTGGACTAGTAGTCTGCTTTTGAGAATACCAGCCATACTATGGTTTATGTAGGGCCTAACTATATTTCGAGAGGTGACCTATCGAGGGTGACTTTATGAGGGCCCTAAATTGAAGGATGTCTAAATACATTTTGTGAAAATGCTTGTGAGTTTTGCTTATTATTTGAGATTATTTTTGATTCATTGGTTTTTTTTTTTTTTTTTGGAAAATGATAGTACTGTTAAAACATTATGCAGGCCTACATTAATCACAATAAAGTAGAACACATCATGTTATGTACACATGCTATTAACTAATTAAATACTGTCGATGAGGCGTTTTATCAAGTTTAGTTTCGTATCTCAAGGGTGTCATTAACATATGAGTGAGGATTTATCATTTAGTTCTGCACTTTATTCAGTTATTCAGTACTACTTCAACATGTTACTATCATGTTTTAATCACATTTTAAACATTTTAAACAAGTTGATTTTAGCACTCATAAGCCGATTTCAAAACATGATTTAGACCCTTTTAATTCAAGTATAAATCTGAATTATTATGTAACTAGGCCTACCATTTCACCATTACGGTACCTAACATATATCTATTTACAGTACCCTTATTTATTTTATAAATAACAGACGTTAGTGGTAAATCTGATGTATCATATTTCTTTCATATGTTCATATATCCTTGTTTGTGCACATGAATGCAAAATCATCTACAGTTTTAAATTTCTCTAAACATGTATATATTTATTCACATGGTCTATTGCAAATATTGGTAAATTGAGTGAAAATTATATTTACTCATGTTTAATGATAGTGAAAATATGGCTTATTTCATCGCATGCATTACATGTAAACTAAAAAACATTAGCGTGAAATATGATAATTGTTACATAATTTGCATACTATGCAAATTATATTGATAATTACAATTTACAAATTGGATTGAGTTAATGACCATTAAAGTGGCTGTAACATTTTGGTTTGTTTTCACAGGGTATTACCGTACTTGGATACTCGAAGAACCTTTAAGATTTCTATCGATGCATTATTTTAAGCAGCATATATACAGTTATGTTATATGCATATTATGCAAATTATATGAATGATATTGATCTACCTATGCTATTCACTGACCATAGAAACAAAGGTTTGGTGTCTTTGATTGCTTCAATACTGTATGGCACTCTGATTCATAGTTATAGGGAAACTAATAATTTTCTCTAATGGGGAAGCTAATTTGAATATTATGCAAAAATTGTTAATACTGATATGTTTATCTTGTTCACTGACCTTGAAAACAAGGGTTTGTTCATTTTATTTGATGTAATATGATACTTCGATCCAAAGTTTTATTTTTAATTTTCTCTAATGGCGGGAGCTAATTTGCATATGTAAATTAGAAAATTTCTCATGCTAGGATTTTTGAGGACTTTTAGTATGATGCAATTGGGATCTTACTGAAATGCACTACAGTTTTTAAAAAGTACATCTTTCTGGTGCGTTCAAACCAGGCGTTCTGAATAGTCCCAATATCTAATAGGCCTATTTAAAAATCTCTCTCCAAGATAGATGTGCTTGTTTTATTATAGTCAAGTCATTGTGACGACACCGTTATCTTATTTGTAAGATCTTATGGTTAAAAATGTTTGCAACATTCTTTAGGCCTTACCATTCTACAACAAAGGAAGAGGGTGTTTTTTACAAGATATTTTACTACAATTGATCTGCCTACATAGTTTTACTAACAAAGGCATTTTAATTCTTAAACATTACACAAGAGATATATTGTGTCTTATCACAAAATCAAGACATTTTGAGATCCCAACAGTTGGCTAGAACGTTCAACTTGCTCTAGGCTTAGATTGAATCGTCTGTCCCTGTTCCCGCGTCTGGTGAGTCATAACAAAATCATCTTGGACCTACGCCCGTTATTTTTTTACACATTGCATGTCTCATCATTAGGCTGGTATTCTCGAAAGCGGACTAACTTTAATCCAGGACCAAATTCAGATTTAATCTAGGACTAACTGACTATGGTATTCTCGAAAGTTTCTAACATTTTTCCAGTTATAAACCCTGGACGAAAGCATTCTAAATTTCGTCTGCCGAGGAACCAGGTTTATGGATAGTCCAGGATCAACTAGTGCTGTTGAGTTAGTCTTGGACTAACTTTCGAGAATACCAGCCTAAAAGTCCATAAATACTTTTTAATGAGTGTTACCTTAGACTTGGTTTAAAACGTAGTTCTCATCCTGTAAGTGGGAAGGGCCTGGATGAACGTAACACGACATGAATTTGTTAATAAAAATTGACGAAGTTTTAATACATTGTCTAAATTGATAAGTTTAGATGATAAGGATGATCAGTATGTATGAGGTGCGTTTGTAGTATTTGCTAATTTTCACAAAATAATACATGTTTCAACAAAAAAGGTGTTTATTGACAAAATACCATTTTTCTCAGGAAAACTCCGTTTTCTGGCAAAAGTTGAGATATAAAAAAATTATCAAAAGCTATTTTCCTTGAGACAAAATGGTATTTTGACAATAGCTAATGTCTCATGGTGTGTCCTATAATTTTATGTTGCATATATTATGTTCATTATGCAACAAGTTGATAGCCGAAAAAAAAACCAACACTGAATTTTGATCCCAGTTAAAAACAAGACAAAGTAATCGTAAACGATTACACCCTCTCCTATGTTTTGGAAGAGGTTATATTTTTTCCTGTTTGTATTTGTTAGATTGTGTGTTTGTTTGTGAACAGCCTAAAGACATAGTTTTCATTCTTGAAAACTTTCCACAATGTTCATGGATTAAAGATCTCGAAGTGATTAAATTTAGAAACCCAAACAGTGTGCACAAACGAGCGGGACCAGACTGACAGAGAGACACACAGACATTGCGGTGCGGACCAGTACAAATCGCGGGAGGACCTAGATACGGGTGGTTCAGACATTGTTTGAAAATTTGAAGTAAATCGGCCAAATAGTTTTTAAGATATGAATGCACACACACCCACACACACACAGACGCAGCTCATTGCAATATCCTCGAGGGTAATGAGGGTAGTGACATTATTGTCAAGATACTGGGAATTCATCGATTTTGGTTGGGATACAGACTCCCAATCCCAGGAGTTTGAAAATCATTCTGGTTGGTTGATTGTGTTTTTTTTTTTCGCAAGGTACTTAACAGCACTGCTTTTTACGCAAGAGTATAATGGGCACCTTCTTCATTTATTGAGAGACACAAATTTTACGTAGGCCTAAGAATTTGCGCTTTCGAAAGCCCTGTAAATGGAGTTCAAATCCGCTCCTTTCTTGCTACGTAATGTATCTGTAGGGTGCTTTATGCCACTCATAAGTGATGTAGCAGTGGGTTTCCGTGTAAGCATCGTGGCAATCACTTGGGTACGGTAGTGTGGAGAGCGCCTGAGACTTACTTTTATAGAAGGCTAAAAGCCTATGCAACCCTATGACTCATAAACTTAATAATAATTGTTAATAAAATTTGATTTATATTTAATAGACCAATTAAATCATGTAATGTGGGTGTTTACATTTTGTCATATTAGGCCTATATATACCTATATAACGGTTTAAAAAATCTATTCCCTTAATTACTATTTTCTGAGTTATCTGGGACCTCTAATTTGACCAAATGACCCGAAAATAGACGAGTGGCGACTGTTTTTGAAATACGACTTCAATTAATAGACTGAATGATAGATGTGAGCTTTTACATTTATCATATTAATTTAGGTATAGCAAGATTATTTAACCCTGGGCTTGTAATAGGCATATCCAGGGTTCTGGGTATCATCAGGGAAGTGATATCTCTGGTACCATTGTCTCCAAATTTGACCAAATAACACTAACACAAACATAGTGGCGACTAACCGTTTTATTGTTAATCTTCATAAAATATTGTTTGAATACAATGCAATATGACTTAATAATTGAGTTATGTGAGCTTTTAAATTTTGGCATTATTTAAATTTATTAATCAACTATGTTAAAACAAGCCCGTCGCAGGTTTATTTGTAAGGGTGGCTTTTGGGCCAGTCGGCTAAACTGGTGGCAATCTCTGTGCTGTACACTGAATCGTGACGTGTCCGCTGTTTTGGAATACATCGCCATTTTCTTTATTTCGGTTGGATGGTCGAAATACAAGTTTGCGTATCGTCTTTTGGATGAGATGTTAAGACATTTGTCCCGTGTGCAACGTGGGCTTAGGTGCGCTTCAAAGATTACATAGTAATACACCTTTCTGAAAAGTCGAGAGATGGGTCATCTCCTAATGTACTGCCAAATCATCACCAGAAGATTCCAATGAAAATAAGTTCACTTCGGACTACCAAGTGTTATCCTTGGTGTCACACAACGTTGATTCAATCAAATCAAATACGATACAATGTGACTGGTTGAAAGTAATAGCCAATGACATACAAAAAAAAACATACGCCCTCTACCTGTGTCAAACGAATGCACTTTCAGAACACCTTTAAGTCGGTATCTGAGATTGCCACCAACAATTTGAACAAATAAGACGCAAAGCCTAGGTAAATTCCGTGTAAATCACTCTTATGCACATTGAAATCAATACTTTTTGGAAATGGGTAGAGAACTGTCCTGGTGTACTGCCCAATCACCACCATAAGGGCCCCTTTGAAAACATATCTTTGGACGTACTTGTTAATTTATCAAAATGAAATATTCCAAACCAAACAAAACTCTGATTTGACATTATTTACCCTACTTTTTTATTGTTATTTATTTCAAATTTATTTTACGAGGGTAACCCTTCCAGCTGTACCCGCAGGCCAGTTGGTATCCAGGGGCCCTCGATTAAAACACAAATAAAAAATTGTAGACATGCAACGTCAATATATAAAACGCAAAGACCCTAACAATAAAATTCAACGTATATATAAAATATATATGAGGCTAGGCATGGAAAACCACCAAGTTGTCACACAGGAAGGTATTGAGAAATAAGCAAATAAGCAACAGGAAATATAAACAAATACAATATTTTTTTTTGTATATTTCGTCCAATAACTTCAGTTATAAATGCCCGATTTTGATAATTGTCCCGTCATTTTAAAGCTTACAAAAAGTTTAACATGGCTATAACAAAAAAACCTCAATTTTCAATTTTCCTGCAACTTGGTGGTTTTGCCATGACATGCGTCCTATAAACATTATGAATGGCGACTAGTTGTTTATATCGTTAATCTCTTTAGTTATAGAAATACACTGAAAACTGTTATCTCAGTAACTCTTACTTTAATCTATGATTTTAACATGGTATTTTCTTTGCACGGAATGGATGAACTTTTAAATGGTAATTACGTTCATTTTTCAATAATGAAGGAATATTCCTCCATAGTTCAATAGAGGCCGCCCGGTATCCCGGTAAATGCCATCGTCGCATATGTGAGATAAACTTTTTGTAAACGTCACCGTTAACAGTTATACAGATTATACTAAAGCAAAAACTGCGAAACTGGATTTTCAGAAGTATTCTCGGCTTCTGTGAAGATTAAGATGATTAAAAGTTCGGAAGAGCAACATATGGTGTCAACTATGGATAAGCTAAAGATTTTTTAAATTTAAAGGTCAAATTTTGATGGATTTGAAAACTTTCCAATATCCGATGAAAAAACTCATAGTGAACCCACATAACATAATAATAACGATGATAACGACGACAATGATGAGGATTACGATGATGACGACGACGACGATGACGATGATTATTTACTAATTAATTTATATAAAAGGTGAATTTATAATAGGTCTATACATAATTATTATTATAACCTGCTTACAAAATGTTCTTAAAATCCAAAAACTGTCATATTTATATACCTTTAAATCAGTTGTTTTGGTTTTTATAAAAACAATTTACGTTGTTGATTAGTGTAATTTTTGCATAGATTTTTTAACAGTAATATTACAGTTTATGAACCTTTCCAACAGTAGGCAATAAATTATCACTGTCATGATAAATGCTAGTTCATGTAAAGTTTACGATGTGCAAATTATACGCATGCCCTTCACGAAAAGTAAATAGAACGATTTTTATTCCGTTAAAATAATCATACGCATGCCCTTCACGAAATGTGAATAGAACGATTTTTATTCCGTTAAAATAGTAATTTATCTTGAAAGTATAAAGTGCTTTTATTGTTTATCAGCTGCATCATTAAGGCTCCGTGATGCATCAGATGTAATACGTCTAATGTTGCATTATCATGGTGTCCCTTGTCGCTTCGATACCCGCATGTACACCGATGGAAACGGTAAAACGACTATTTCAAAATTATAGCAGCATTAATTATGGACGGCAACAAACAAAAATTCTACAATTTGAGCCATTTAGAGCGTTTTTTTTTTTGTTTTTGTTTTTTTTTAAAAAAGAAACTCTTGTAAATATAGGCCTATTTTTAAAACGGCTTTTCTGTCTATCCTACCTCTAACTTCTTTATATCCACCCCATGAGGTGACACCCTATTTCGCTAAGGTTAAATATTAATATCGTCTTACCATGATAAAGCATTCATTAAAATGATTTTTAACTTTTTTACAGGTAGACAATATAAACATGTTAGAATATGTACAACATTTCTCTCAATACAATTATTATGTTGATGTTCATAAACAAGGATCACGTTTGTTTGAAACAGCGGTCCGTTTTATGGACATTACATTTCTTATTGCTCCATATATTTCTTAAAAGTCAACCTTACAAAACAGGACACGAGTTTAATAAAAAAAAAAGAGCGTAGTCCAATTTTGTAGTAAATATAATGTAAAATATGCGCCTAATAAATTTGTGTTGAAGCGCGGATAATAAATAAATGTTCAAAATCACTTGGAAATTCTAAGAAAATGAATGTACCATTCTCAAATTAGCATCAGTCACAGGTCAATATTTATTCACGGACCAAATTATCTGGAATTAATTTTATGACAAAAATTGTTATCTATGCCCCAAGTTTCCATTAAAAATACATTAGGCCTAAAGGAGATGATATTAGAAAAATATTATTATTTTAATTCAGTAATTACATTTTATTAACATCCATTCTGAAGGTCGCTCACGGCAGCCAGCGTCTCAGGATGTAGCAGGTTACCGTATCTGGTGCCATGCTTTCCGTGTCGGGGGGAGGGGGATAAATTCTATTTTCCCCTACAGGGTGTAAGATCTCAGGGTGCTGGCACTTGTGGGCATGATACCTTGAACCAGAGTTCACATCTCTAATTTTAAGTCTATGACCGACGTTTTCATATCTGACATAACCCTAGTCCATAATTGTTATCGCTGCTGCCAACAAATTCTTTTGTTAAGTTAATAATGGTTGATTCAAACGATTACCGCCCCTATCAAAACCTCGTTTAGAAAATAATGCGATAAGTAAATATGTATTACTCTGGGATGATTGTCTCTTTAGGGGAGCTCAGCATTATAATCCCTATTGACTCCATAACCTACATGATGGCACAAGTTGAGATGAGTAATATTAATAACAAGACCGTAAGTAGACATGATAAACTTACGCATTCATATTGCGCCATCACGGTTGACCGATAACAAATTCCGCCATGACAATCTACCGATCACGGGTCCTGGGACACGTCCGCATACAACTTCCAATAACCATTTAGTTAAAATTCTGGTTAATAAAAAGAATATTAATATTAATAAAGATATAGCGGTAAGACAAGGCTTCAGAGGAAAATGCCTAAACTGTGATGAAAAACATCGTGAGAATCCAACCCAGATCGAGCACCCCTTCACCAAATCCGCCCCTGCGCATAATGCGTGAGTCTCACGCACTCGCATATTAGAAGAATTCTCACCTATAACAGTCATGCAAATCGATCTTCTCACGCATGTGACATTAGTGAGGTTTCGCAGATTTACGAAATACGAATACGAAAAACGGATACGGTACGTCATACATTCTTGTAACATTTGAATAGAACATCTTGAATATCTATTACAATTGGTCAGTATTTCACGACGAGCATCAACAATTCATATATTTTCGAACACATTTAACAACTTTAAAGCATTGGAGTGTGATGTATCCGTTTCGTTTTCGTATTTCGTAAGTTTGTGAAACCTCTCTAATATACAGCAAAACACGGTAAAAACGGTCCAAAGAGCAGTGTTTATTTGGACGAAATGACGTGTTTTTGTTTCGCTCGTCATACCATTGCAAATCGGAGAAAATGTCATCCAGTAGGCTAACGGCGGCGGCGATGTCTCACGCATTGCCGCCGAAAAAAGGTTGGCAGGCATAAGAGTCTAGATTTTGGAATAGCAAAACAAAAGTGAAATAGGTCTCTAGGTCTATATATACAATCAACAAGACATAAATGATGATGCTAATTTTTTCCCACTAGACATCCTGGAAAAGTCTTGGTTTCGGGGGTTGAAAACTGTTGGGCAGTGCAAATCCTAATAAAATTCTTATTTTAATTCAAATAGGTTGACAAGGACAAAATTCACCCCTCTTGATTGGCGGAATTCAAAAACCATCCTAACCAAGCAATGTAAAAGATCATTCTAACAGAATCCTCCTCTGAATTAGCCTAGGTTTGCAGCAATGAATGTCACTTCTTGGGTTTTTGTTAAAAACAAGTCATAGGCCTACAAATTATTTTATTTTGATTTTATTCACATTGTTTTTAAGTTCTGACTTAGAGAAAATATATCTATGTTTATAATAAAGATAGACAGAATTGGACCATGCCCATAAAAACGAAAGACGGCCATATATTGCGGAATTTAATAATTGTTAAACGTAACAGTAGAG
>JAOTQE010026311.1:0-10475 GCA_025631205.1 Nesometra sesokonis | reverse complement strand
TAGCCCAACAAGATTCATTTCTGTTGATTTTTTTCAATTGAGATTCATAACATTTAAAAATTATTCTATTTCTATCTGCATCCAAAACATGCAACCAACTGTATTATAAGGTTTAAAATATTTTCTATAGAAATGCGAATATAATTTCTATAGACATTTTATAGAACATTTTATACTAATTTGTAAAATAATGTTTATTTAATTCAATTGAAAATTTATTTAAATATTCTATGACAGTAATAAAACCAGTTATCACAGTATTGTATTCACATATAGTTTCCATAGATACTCTAACAATTTAAATTATTCCAAGAAAATGATGATAACCTACCGTTAAATACTAAGTAAATCAATATTCTATAAAAAACAAATATGTATTATTGGTTTCTATAGAAATTGATAAATATGCTCTAAAGAATTGTACAGGAAGTACTTCTATAGAACAACATAGAATTCTGTTAGACTTTCTATAGAGTTTTATAGGACTTTATTGTAAAGGAGGGAGAGGGGAGGAAGAAATAGAGAGAGAGGGGGGAGAGAGAGAGGGGGAGGGAGGTAAAGATGGAGATAGGGAGAGTGGGAGAGAGGGAGAGAAAGAGATCGAAAAAAGCAGAGAATGAAAGAACGAAATAACGATAGAACGACAATCGGAGAGATGGAGAGGCAGGGAGAAGTAGAAATGATGAGAAGAAGAGGAAGCAAGGCAGGAATAAAGGAAGAAAGAAAGAAAATAGTTTCATAGCAACGTAACTAACGGAAAGGAAGAATTTTACAGAACAGAACACTGTCAGTTTCACTGACTGTATAAAAAATTTCACAGAAACACAACCCAGTCAGTTTACTGAATGGGTAAAGAAGTAATTTCACAGAAACAAAAGTCCGTCAGTAACTGAGTAAATAAGGAATTTCACATAAACCGAAAAAATAGTTGTTTTTTTAAAAGTTTATTTACTACTTTCAGACATGAATCCAGAATTCCGAGAACAAGTAGATAATTTACTACGGATGCTTGTATATGAACTGGAAGTATGCAGCGATAGTAACCTGACATGTGATAAGTTATATCATTATTTCGAGGTAATAATTTTGATTATATTCACGCTCATTTATCATGTAATGATGTCGGGTTCAAACCTTGGTCCTCTTTACATCAAATAATCACAACCAATAAAACAAGCAGTAGATGGCATTAAGTCGAAGGCTTAGGGTTATGCTTGAGAAGGAAAACACTGACAATGTTTGCTACTTTTACTTTTCATATTATCATATCACCATAGCTTCTGGTCAGAAAATAATCATCTGAATGGAAAGTTAATTATTCTGCACTTAAGGTTATTATTCACACCAAGCCAAGGGTACATTAATCGCAAATGCTCATCGTTTGCCTCGCCGTCATCATGTAGTAGGGACAAAAAGAAACCAGACCCATTTATTGTTCGTTTTGTTTGTATGGCAGATAGAGATTATATATTATCTTTGTCTTGTTGTTTGTTTTAGAAAACTTGCAGATTTAACATTTCTGATATCAACAAAGAGATTTAAAATTGTGTGAAACAGCTATTGCCGTAAAAAAATGCTATAAAAATTAGGCGAAATTCTAAGAATAGTGGAATTTAAGGAAAATGTGACTTTTAGAGGCAAATTTGGGTAAAAGTTGGGAAGCGGGCTATTTAGCATAATTTTGGTATGCTGAATCCGATTAACCCGGTTCCCAAGCACAAATTTGGAGTTTTGACCCTCTAATTTGCATAAACAAATGGCGGCCATGTTTTTAAAAATACTTGATATCTTTGCAACGACTACTCATGGAGAGTTAATTTTGGTGGCAAATTATTGGCATTTATATTTGCACATTTATATTTGCTTTAATGAAAAGTTTAACCAGAAAATGACCGGAAGTGCTATTTCTGACCCCTTTAACCTTTAACATGGGCTAATCATATCTCAGTAACTATTGGTCGTAGAGACTTGTTTTTGGGTTTAAATTAATCAGAACATACGTGTTTCTATGCACTATAATGGAACACTTTACCAAAAATGACCGAGTGTGAGGGTATTGACCTTTACCTAATATGACAATATCTAGGGAATTACTTACTAGGGTTTGGGCCAAATACTGCTCGAAACGCATATGTTTCTATGAACTGTAATGAAAAATTTTACCACAAAATTACCAGATATGAGGTTATTGAATTTTGACCTAATCTGACCATATCTTGGAAAGTACTGGTCATAGAGATGAGTTTGGGCTCAAATTGCTTGGAACAAGTCCTATGTACTATGTATGATTTTCCAGAAAATGACAGGGTATGAGATTATTAAACGTTGACCTAGACAGACCATCATATATTAATTGCTGGTCATAGAGATCTGATTATGGTCATAATGTAAAATAGTGGAACATATACTTTACCCAAAAATAACAAGGTTTGGAGCTATCTGCCTTTAAACTGATCATATACATATTTGGTTCAAATTTTTGGATAAAAAAATATGTTCATGTCTACGTACTTTAATAGAACATTTTTACAGAAATGATATTATTGACTTAAGACATTTCCATATCTCCATACTTTAAGTTTAACCCCTACTTGTATGCATGTCATGCAAGTCTTGGAGCAGAACAAAATTGACTGTCCAAAAAAGGGGTTGTGCCCCTAGCACAACTTCTTGGATCAGCCCCTGAATGCTTCCACCACAAACCTGGTTTTCAATAATTCAGTTGGGTTGTTCTTAGTGATTGGACAGATGATCCTGCTATTCTGAAGAGTGTACTGTTCATTTCGTTTAAAAAAATGGCCAGGTTGTACACATCTAATATCTCAGGAGAATTCAACAATTACATGCACACAGAGGGGTGGGTTGGTGTGTTATAATTTAAACATGTGTGCAGGGGTTGGGGTGGTCAAGGATGAGTTTTATGTATTCATATTATAATAAAAACAGAGTTTGTACAGACGTGATGTGGTGGTCAAGCTGAAAATACAAATAGCAACAAGCAAGGGAGGGAGGGTAGTCAAATTTGGCCAAAAATGTTCTTGTAATTATTGATTTATTGAGTGCAAGGACTAAAATGAACTTTGGGAGCAAATGCTGTTTTTAAGATACATTCTGGATACAAGAATTACAGTACAAAAGCATGTTTTCTACATAAAGGAAATAAAAATTGTCTACGTTGAAGGAAATTACCGTACACCTAATATACACAAAATGAGTTTAACAATTAATGTAAATTTACTATTGAAAAAAAGTTGGCATTTTTTGTAGTACTGTATTTTAAGGAAATTATTATTATTAACAATTTGATACATCATATTCATCATTTTCTAGGAAAAAAATCTTACCCAATTAAACGTCTCATTCAAATAAATCCCTTAAAATATTTTCAAAAAATGTTAATAAAAAGCAGCAATTTCCGTTTTGGTGAGTGTTAATATAATGCGATTTTTCAGATAGAAACTTTCACATAGGCCTAAGTGGATGCTAATCTCTTGTCGAGAAATACGGAGAAAATGACACCCAAGTCACAACGCCTAAATCACAAATGTACTGTCATTTATATTAGGCCTACATAGGCATATGATTAATATTTTGAGCTAATTAGCACCAAAAACAATTATTGAAACTACTGATGAAATTATATCAGATAAAAGATTAAGCAGCCACACTCTTTGTTAGTTTTTTTTATTAAATATTTCATAAAATTATGGTATAATAGGTCTATCAGAATTGGTCATTTTTGGGTACAATATCACATTATAGTACATAATTATAAACTTATCTGTTTCTATAAATAATTTTACTAATAAGTCAACAAAGAGCAAACCTTAAATCTGAATTTCCGTGGTAAAATGTAGCCACCATTTAATAATAATTAAAATAGTAATAGTAATAGTAAAACTTATAGAGCGCACTTATCCACTGCTAGAGTGCTCAAGGCCCTTAAAAATTCAGTGAGGAAAAAAACATGAAAACAAATTAACAGTGAACAAAAATTAAACAAAACAACGTTCAGTGACGCTCCGTTTACCAGTAATTTAAGGTGCAAGACCCGCCAGTTCATAACTTAAAAAGATATGGATATATCTAGACCAAACATGACATTACCTCCGGCCATTGTTTTTGTTTTAGGGTAAAATGTTTAAATAATGTAGGCTACATATTTTTTTCTAGGAATTTTGAGCTAAATGTAGACGTTGCTACGACCAGTTACCGGATACTGGACCAGTTCAAAGTCATTGACATAACACTTGAACATTTCTTATTAATGTGTTTCATTATGATACATATTAACATATAAATCCCAACATTTTAAGCACAAACTCATGTTTCTGTTACTAATACAGTAATTAAGATATGGTCAGACCAGGTCAAAGGTCAATAACTTTGTACCGGTCGCTTTGTAATAAAATATTTCATTATAGTACATAGAAACATATGGGGCAAGGCATGGCAAAACTACCAAGTTTTTGGAAAATTTGAAAATGGAGTTAATACTGGCGCTGTATTACACTTGTTGTAAGCTACAAAATGAGGGGTCATTTATTAAAATCGGAAAATTATCACCAAAGTTATTAAACAAAATTGTCCAAAATTCCCTTTGTATTTGTTTATATTTTCTGTTGTTTATTTGCTTATTTCTCAATAACTTCCTGTGCGACAACTCGGTAGTTTTGCCATGCCTTGCCTCATATGTTCTGAGAAATGTAAACCCGAACTCAATTCGCTACGACCAGTAATTCTTAAGATATGGTCAAATTAGGTCAAATGTCAATAACCTCACACCCGGTCATTTTTTGGCAAAGTGTTCAATTACAGTGCATAGAAACATGTATGTTCTGATTAATTTAAACCCAAGCACAAGTCTCTACGACCAGTATTCCCAAGATAAGGTCATATTAGGTCAAAGGTCAGTAACCTCACACCCTTTAATTTTTTGGTAAAGTGTTTCATTATAGGACATAGAAACATGTGTGTTCTGATTAATTTAAGCCCAAACACAAGTCTCTACGACCAATAGTTACTGAGATATGATTAGCCCATGTCAAAGGTAAAAGAAGTCAGAAATAGCACTTCCGTTCATTTTTCAGCTAAACTTCATTAATTAAAGCAAATATAAATGTGCATATTGCCAATAATTTGACACCAAAATTAATTCTCTATGATTAGTCGTTGCAAAGATATAAAGTATTTTTTTAAAAACATGGCCGCCATTTTGTTTATGCAAATTAGAGGGTCAAAAACCCAAAATTTGACTTGAGAACCAGGTTAATCGGATTCAGCATGCCAAAATTATGCCAATTAGCCCGGTTCTCAACTTTTACCCAAATTTGCCTCTAGGACCTTATAGAGATCCTTTTTTTTTTCTGAATTCTATTTCTGTTTGTTTTTCTTTTTTGTGAACATTCACTCCGCCTGTTTTTATTGAATAATACAAAAATGGGAAATGGAATTCTAGAACAGCAAGAGGAGAGTGGCTTGATGGAAAATTCCCAGACTTTTGTGGGATATTCGTGCACGCAGCTTTTGTGTCTTTTTTATTTTCTATTTAATGTTTCTGCTAGTTTAAGTTTTAATATTTGTAAACAAATTGTTGTTTGGTACTCACTAAATTATTTTAATGAGTTTTTGCTATGGTGTAATCTCCAATTTATCCCTGTCTATTGATTGTAATGAATAACAACATAATTGTTTGCTCTATGAATGCAAGAGGCCTGAGTGACCGTAAGAAACGAGCACAGGTTTTTAATTGGTTAAGTAATTCAATTTATTCATTTTTTTATACAAAAAAACGGAATGATATATATGAGATATATTTTTTTTCTCATGGGACATCAAATAGTAGGGGGTCTGTATTCTAACAAAAACAAATCTGGAAGTGATCCAATCATATAGTGATGATAACGGTCGATTTTTGATTATTGATACCAACATAAATGGACAAAATATTACATTTATCAATGTATATGGCCCAAATAAAGATGACTCCATGTTTTATTTTTGAAAATATATCAACTAAAATAAAGGATTTCAATTGTGAATCAATAATTTTTGTTGGAGATTTCAACCTCGTTCTGGATACAGCTATAGATAAAATGGGGGTGGGGGGGGGGTACACACCCATGCAAACTCGCAATGGATGCATATGATGTGATATAAGAAGTAGTTTCAAAACCAACCACTAGATTATTACCTTGGATATAACCCCTGTTTGTGGGGCTCGAGGACGAGGCTTCTGGAAGTTTATCACTTCTTCATGATCTTGATTATGTTATCCAAGTAAAGTCATGCATTAAAGAAACATATATAAATAATATAGAACTAAACCCAACATTATTTTGGGAATTTCTTAAATTTAAAATTAGATCCATATCAATACAATATTCATCTAAAATACTAAAAAAACGCAAAGAAAATGTAGATGTTTTACAAAATGAATTAAATCATTTAGAAAATGATATTGCACTAATCAGTCACAACATTTAGAAAAAATCAGAGAATGTAAATCAGAGTTTGATACAATATATGCCCTAAAACGAAAGGTGCTATGATACGCTCTCGTGCACAAAAGAAGAAGGCAAAACAAATTCACGTTTCATTATTAATCTTGAAAAAAGGAACCAGTATCAAAAAGTGATACCAAAACTTATAAGAGATGATGGGACTACTATTACTGATCTAAGTTGTATTTTAGAGGAAGAGAAAAAAATTATAAAAACTTGTACAAATCAGAAAAACTTTCAGAATGTGAAATCAGCAGTTTCCTTACAAACTGTCCAAAATTAAACCATGAACATCAACAATCATGTGAAGGTACTTTTACCAATTACGAATGTCTTAATGTGTTGAAATCAATGCAAAATAATAAATCACCTGGCTCAGATGGTTTTCCAACCGAGTGGCATAAACTGTTTGTTAATGATATAGCTGATTTTGTTTTATCAAATCATGTAATTTCTCGTTTAAAAATGATATCATGTCTCCTGATCAGCATCGTGGCATTATAAATCTTATACCAAAGAAAGAAAAAAAAACAACTTTTGGTTTTATATAGGGAAAGCCCCCAAAATGTAGAGGAAATGGGTTTACATTGCACTGATGGACCAGTGAGCTTGTTGGGCATTTCTTTTACCACAAAACTGGACAGTCTATTTGAACTCAATTTTATCCATAAACTTGAAAAACTAAAAGGCATTCTCAAAATGTGGTCAATGCGAGATTTAACACCATTCGGAAAAAATACTATTGTTAAATCTCTTGACATATCTCAATTTGCTTTTTTATTCTCTGTATTACCTAACGCACCAACAAGTTTTATTAAAGATCTTGAATATTATTTATAAATGTATATGGTCTGGGAAACCAGATAAAATAAACAGGAAAACAAAATTGGAGATTATATAATTGGAGGTCTCAGAATGTGTCACATAGAATCATTTATAACAGGGATAAAAATCACTTGGATAAAGCGTTTACTTAATGAAAACAATAAAGGTAATTGTAAACTTTTTATAAAGTTCATATGAAACACCTAGGTGGAGATTTCTTTTGGAAATGTGATATGAAGTCGAATGAAGAATGTATTTTGAGAATTCAGAATAGATTTATAAAAAACGTTGTGTGCATGTGGTGTGATGTTACTTTTGAAATTCCTGTGACACACTTTGAGAAACAAATCTTATGGAATAACTCCTCAATAAAATAGGTGGTAAAACTTGTTTTATATATATCTCGTCATTCTTTATTCAAAAAAATAAACAGTGTAACAAACATCCCAGGTCACAGCTTGGAGGACCAAGCATATGCAGGGCAAAACGATATATAGAATAAAACGCACAAAAAAGGGATTACATAAAAGTCGATTCATAAAATTCAATTAGGTTGGCCTATATACAATTATAAAATTCAATTAAATTAAGGGAAAATTTTCCCACGTCGGTTTAAAACGGGCATTCCATATGGTATAGCTACATACCAGTGCCGTTTCGCTTAGTTTTTTATTTATTCGTTTCATTTTACTTTTTTTTACATAAAAAACATCAACAAGTGAATTGAAAAAATGGATAGTAACCATTGCAGATATCATGCCTAAGAATTGAAAGATAATGAATTTGCTGATTTGGCAAAAAAAAAAAAAAATATTTATCTAGAATATTTATCAGTTATTGATGCCATTCCAAAACTTTGGAAAATAGAATACAAAACAGATAATACAACAAATGCACAAACCATGCTTTTAGTTGAAGTGCTACGAGCCTCTAAGGTGTGTAAACTGATATCTGAGAAATGTATTCCACACATTTTTAAAACTCTTGTCTCTGAGTCTAAGTGGGAAGTATTTTTTAGAAAGACTGATTTAAATTGGGCGGAAATTTATTAAAATTATAATAAGTGTACAAATTCAACAAAGCTCAAATATTTCCAATTTAATTTTGTTTCTAAATGATTTTCTTTTTTAAAAGTAAAATTGTTCAGTCAAGATTCTTTCACTTTTTGTCTTTCAGAAATAGAGTCGATATTACCCTTTTTTGGGAATGTCAAATCACAAAAAAATTCTGGGAAAGTGTAAATTCAACTTTGCTTTTAAATAAAAACAACTCTAACCTTTAATTCAATCTGCTTTGGTGAGTTCGACTGTGAACAAACAAATCTTATTATCCTACATGAGACATATTTTATATATTGTTGTCGTTGCAATAAAGCTATGCCAACCTTAGTGGGCTTTGAATACAATCTCGGACATGAAAAGTTAATAAAAAAGATACCTTTGGAACAAATTCTCTATTCTCGATTTCTTTAGTGTACAGGTTTCGGCCATATCTCATGGCTGTGATTTACCACTACAATGGTGCCCCCTCTTGATGAAAAAAAAATAGACGCCCCTTATTGAAGGAGGGCTCTGATGAGACGGGAGTACTGGTGGCAATGCCAAAACCAGGGTTCTTGTTTAAACTGGGTTGATGTTGATTATTTCAATGGCATCTCTAATGAGGCGTTTCCATTTATCCGGGTGTAGGCTCATGATTTTAAAGCTTACATCTAGGATTGCATGGTTCGTACCGACAGAGTGTTTCTGGATAGATGTTGCAGGACGAATTCTAGGGTTCCGGTGGTCTTTGACCCTAGTAGCCAACTGACGCCCTGTTCCGTCGATGTAAGAGACGGGTCAGTTACCACTGTTGTATTCATATACTACACCCCATCTCTCGAAGGAAGATGACTGATCCTTGATTGAAGGCAAAATGGATCTGATGGTGTTAAACGGCTTATGGTAAGATGGAATACCATGTTTTTTAAATATCGCCGCTATCCTTTCAGAGATACCTCGAACATAGAGTATGCTCACCGAAAACTTGGAGATCCTCTATTCGGTTGATCGGAATGTTCACGAGGGATGTCAGGGTGGATATCGAACGTCCATTCTCGGTAACCGTTCATGCGCAACACTTTTTTACATGACTGATCTCAGACTTACGTTTTTCTTCGCCGGAGACAAGTTTAGTCCGCTCGATTGAGTAGAGTCTGTACCACAGAACGTTTGTGGGAGATATGATGGTTAGACCCAAAGCTGATGTATTAGTCTGTGTGCGTAGGCTTGCGATAGACTGAAGTTGACAAAGAACTAGGATGCACGAGAACGTCCAGAAATGCTAAGGTGCCATCAGACTCAAGTTCTCGTGTGAACTAAATGTTCGGATTCAAGCTGTTAACATATGTAGGAAATTCGTCGATGCAGAGTTCACTGATGACTACTAACGTATCGTCTACATAACAACCCCAGAATGATGGTGGGGTGGGGGCAGACTCAATAGCCCGAGATTCAAAATCCTCTTTAAAAATATTAGCCACAATCGGAGATACAGGGGAACCCATCGGGGCCCATCTAACTAATAATTTAATAATAATTTAACATTTATAAAGCGCCTCTTAAAGTCACTACCGTAACTTGCCACCGGCGCTGTGGACATGATGTTCACGCATTCAATGACATACTCCTCCCCTGAGAATAACGTCATGTCCTGCTACCCGATATAGGCGCTACATTCTGCTGTCCACGGCAGGGAATGTGTGCACCAGTACACCGGGGTAACCTCCTACTCATTTCGAAAGATACACTGGGTTCACAGCAGTTCCAAGTAATGAAATAATCTCTATAAAAGTCAGACGCCCCCTATCATTACTATACACCGTATCCAAGGACGCTGCGCCATGTTTTTATGTACGAATTTGGTATACCTACCTTTCAAACGAAATTTTTTGACATCAAACTTTAAATTATAAATAAACTACCTTTAGCACAATTCTCCTTGTTCGGATCTTAAGAATTCGTTAAAACAATTATTATTCTGATGAGGAATTGTTTTAAAAATAAGAACAATAATCATACAATCGATTTATTTAAAAAATATGATAACGTTATAAAACCAAAATTATCGACCAAAAATTGTCAATAAATGCAAATTTAAAACCAGCCT
>JAOTQE010026300.1:0-10475 GCA_025631205.1 Nesometra sesokonis | reverse complement strand
TTTATGTATACAATTTCAATGAAGGAAATTTGTTTTAAAAATAAGTATAGGCCTACAAATTATATTACGTATTAAAAGCCTCTAATAATATGTTACATTAGAGAAAGTCATGATGACGTTCTAAGTAGACCTACTCGGTTCTCATCATCCCGCAGTGGTATTTTTTCGCGAATTTTTATCTTACTGTCCCTTCCCACCATCGTTATTTCTTAAAATCGATCGACGAAGATCGACTTATGCTGCACACTGTCGGGCAGACCTTTATTATATTATCACGGACCCTGATTGTCGAACCTCGAACTGTTCGACAATTCCGACATCGGAAATCTGTTAAATTATAGGTCTAAATTTACCGTCTGTTTAATATTAAAAGCGAACAAAATTATCTGACCACTGCCGAGAACTTAATTATCGCCCTGTCATTGCCAACATCCAATAAAGGGACCAAACTAGGCGTGGGACATCGCCCTTGTGCAACACTACTCCGACATCGGAAATTGTTGTAGCAAATCGTACTAAGCCTAGCCGGCCTGTAGGCCTACAGTAGTTTTAAAACTTTGCTCAAATTATAGCTAAATGTTTGTCGATGTTTTTCATTTGTGTTTTGGGCCTATTTTACTGTTGGATTCCCATCTGGTTTTTCTGGCGAGATCCCGATTCATTTTTTATAGGGTCCTGTTAAATTATCACACAACCGACATCGGAAATCTATTGAACTTCGAAACAATGCCTACCTACCACCAAGTAAGCTCAAACTCCGTTATTATCGATACATTGCGATAGTATTCAGATTATTCCGATAGCGAAAATCGTTGGACATTGTATGTTATTAACACAGATCTGTTCGATAGTATTCCGACAACGGAAATCAATTTTTCGACGTCCTAGCTACTCTGACTCCGGTACAGTGTTTTTTTTTAACTTGTGAGGCCCATGATAATGTCGGTTTCTTAGAAATTCATATTTATAACCCTAGACCCAAAAAGATTTCCGTGGTTCAGGCTTATCAGCATTGCAAATTTTCTAATGACAGTATTGGAAATACGATTCGGGAATCAATTATCTGGATAATTAAACCTTTTGATGGATTCTGATGTGTCTTTTAGCATGTAAAATTTCGCAAACGTTTTCCGGGCCTTCGGCCCCTGGACGTACAACTGTTTTACTGGTGGTTATTGTTTACCTTGGATTAGAAATATGATTATTATCAATTACCGATCCGTGATATTTTTCGCGATTTTTATTTATTGTTTTTTTTTTAAACGGGACAGACTTAAGATCGACTAAAATAGTCTACCCACTGTCGATTGATTCTCCCTAATTTCCGAAACCTGAAAACCCGATTTGATAGGCATGAAACATCTGTCCGACACTATTCCGACATCGGAAATCGGTTGTTCGACGTACAACTGTACTGGTCGTATATTGTTTACCTTATTATTTCGATAACATCCCATTTTTATTAATTCTATTAAAGCTACATTCCTTTTATTACGGTACTATTTAGAGCTGATTCGCTCGGTAATAGCGGATACCATACTGTACCATTTATAGTATTCCGAGAGCGGAAATCCGCGGTTGGACTGTGATACTGTATTAACACTAATCTGTTCGATAGTATTCCGACAGCGATATTGGAAATACGTTTCGGGAATCAATTATTTGGATCCCATGCTAGTGGGATTAGACCACATCGCCAGAATACTGTTGGATTCCCATCTGGTTTTTCTGGCGAGATCCCGATTAATTTTTTATAGGGTCTTGTCAAATTATCACACAACCGACATCGGAAATCTGTTGAACTTCGAAACAATGCCTACCTACCACCAAGTAAGCTCAAACTTCGTTATTATCGATACATTGCAATAGTATTCCGATAGTATTCCGATAGCGGAAATCGTTGGACATTGCATGTTATTAACACGGATCTGTTCGATAGTATTCCGACAGCCGAAATAAATTTTTCGACGTTCTAGCTACTCTGACCACGGATCCGACTCCGGTACAGTAAGTTTTTTTTTAACTTGTGAGGCCCATGATAATGTCAGTTTCTTAGAAATTCATATTTAATAGCCCTAGACCCAAAAAGATTTCCGTGGTTGAGGCTTAATTGCAAATTTTCTAAATAAATTTGGTATAGTATTGGAAATACGATTCAGGAATCAATTATCTGGATCACGACGGGGTCTTACCCCATGCCAGGGGATTAGACCAATCGCCAGAATACTGTTGGACTCCCCATGATGGGTTTTCTGGCGATATCTCGCATAGGGTCCTGTCAATTTATCACACAACTCCTTCGATAAAATAAAAATTGATCTGTTCGATAGTATTCCGACATCGGGAATAGTGTTAAACTTCGAAACAATGCCTCCTACCATCAAGTAAACTCAAACTCCGTGATTGTCGACACATTGCGATAGTATTCCGATAATATTCCGATAGAGGAACGGTACGGTAGTTGGATTAAATTAAAAACATCATAATAAATTTGATATTGGAAATACGTTTCGGGAATTATTTGGATCCCGACGGGGTCGGATCCCATGCCAGTGAGTGCGATTAGACCAAATTGCCAGAGTCCTCCTGGACTATGTGGGTTTTCTGGCGAGATCCCGATTCATTTTTTATAGAGAGTCCTATCAAATTATCACACAACTCCTTATAACATTGCAATAAAATGAAAAACTTATCTCTTCGATAATATTCCGACATCGGAAATATGTTCAACTTCGAAACAATGCCTCCTACCATCAAGTAAACACAACTGACGCGTTATTGTCATGTCGATACATTGCGATAGTATTCCGATAGTATTACGATAGCGGAAATCCGTGTTGGATGTTGTATTAACACGGATCTGTTCGATAGTATTCCGACAGCGGTAATAAATTTTTTGACGTCCTAGTATACTCTGACCATTGAGCTGACTGGTACATTTATAAGTCTTTTTTTTCAACTTGTGAGGCCTAGGAAAATGTCATATTTAATAGCCGTGATTGTCGATACATATCCCGATAGTATTCCGATAGAGAAAATCGGTAGTTGGACGTTGTATTATTAGCACGGTTGTATTCGATAGTATCCCGACAGCGGAAATCCGTGTTAGATGTTGTATTAACACTGATCTGTTCGATATTATTCCGACAGCGGTAATAAAAATTTTCGACGTCCTAGTATACTCTGACGATTAGGCTGACTCTGGTACATTTGTATTTTTTTTTTCAACTTGTGAGACCTAGAAAAATGTTATATTTAGTAGCCGTGATTGTCGATATATATTCCGATAGCGGAAATCGATACCTAGTTGGACGTTGTTAGCACGGCTCTATTCGATAGTATTCCGACAGCAGAAATCATTCGACGTCCTCTGAGTTCGTACTGACTGTGGTAACTTGTAAAGCCTAATGATAATGTCGGTTTTTAGAAATTCATATTTTTTATAGTATAGCCTTAATCTTTGGTGGTAGCCCTAGACCTTGCCGCCTAGAAGACCCAAGATTTCCAGGGTTGAGGCCTATATCGCAAGTCACTTTCAAATAAATAAATTCGGCATTGGAAATATGTTTCGGAGATTTTATTTGGATCATTATTCTATATGCCTAAGGTAAGCATGAAGCCAAAATGATCTGTTGGATGATTTTTTTTATCAAATTCGGTATCGCAAATTCGCAAAGTTAAACGTATTTTAAACAAGCTCTCGGCTAAGGCCAGGCGTCTACGCACAGGCCTAGCCAAGTAAACAGTGTCTACTACTTTCTAACCAGTTAGGTAGGCGAGCTGGTCCGGCGAGCCTACGGCGTAACACGCAACTGTGGGCCTACACAGCCCGGCCTAGGGCCTAGCTAACTACTGTAAATAGCCTAAGATGTCCGATCTATCGTTGACAAACAACAGTGGTTTTTGGAATTAACAGCGTTTAATTCTACTTAGCATGTAGTTTCTTATCAAAACTTCAAACATTCCGACAATTAGATGCGTGATTAAACAACTCATTAACTCTTATCAGGTGTGAAGTGTGCCATTATCAGCCTTTAATTGGAGTCTCTAGCAACGAACTTCCAATAAACTGTTTACAACGTCTGAACGCTGGCGTAAACGTCGTATTTTTTTTCAGCAGGAACTACTAGTATTTCGTATCGCTGGTCCCTCTTATACGCATCTGCCTAGAGGTGCGGTGTGAAAAATACATTTACATTAAAATCCAGGGAAAAAAACAGTTGTAAGCTAGTAATATTTATTTTTTCTACTAAAACATCATAAAGAGATTTTAAAGTCCATAATAAAAGATGCAGCATTAAAAAGTTTAAAAAATCATCCCGCATGGGATCAGGTCATGCATCCTGGAAAAACAAATTACCCCCGTGGGATACGGGAGGCAACTTCAATGAGTTCAAAAGAATAAAAAAAGTTTATAGGTATAATAACAAAAGTCATAAAAAAATACAATATTAGTGAGGTTTCGCAAACTTACGAAATACGAAAATGAAAACGTCACACATCCAATTTTTAAAGTTGCTAAATATGTTTAAAAATATATCAAATTTTTTCATCTACGAATCCTTGATGATCGTCCTAAAATGTTCAACAAATTTAAGAGATATTCAAGGTTTTCTATTCAAAGGTTACAAGAATTTATGACGTATCCGTTTTCGTTTTTCGTAAATTTGCGAAACCTCGCTATTGACCCAAATATAACTCAATGCTCAGGTAAAAGCCCACCAGTTTTAAGTGGCTTTCAAATGTGCAACTCAAAAACTCTAAAACCCCTTTCACACAGAACTGTTAACTGGGAATATTGTGGTAAAATCTCGAATGCTGGCTTTCACACAGGAAACCATTGACCTTCTGTGTGAAAGGGTTTAGACCGGCAATAATGCCGGCATGGTTATGGTAACATTGCAGTATTTTCTGTGTGAGAGGGGCTTAAAACTCTAGTATTAGCCCACCTAAAAAACACAATGATGTAATTCCATTGTCATGGGTAGTCGGCTTATACCATGGTCAGTACTAAGGTATTAACACTTGGTACTTACCATATAGAATGACTATGACAAAAATCTATTGCAGAAATAATTTGACGGAAAAATTTGCGAGCTTCTTTTGGTGTGAGCCGTCCTTTTTTCACAAGGTAATCAAATAGTTCACCACCGGATACATGCTCTAAAACTAGATACCTGAGAAAAAAAGGAAAGAAAAGTTGTTAGGTGTTATACTTGTATATGTAATGTAGTTTGATTTAAATAGAGCCTTATACTGAACAGTCTTAAGGCACTGTGGATTGGACGTTACACATTTGTATGACCTTCTACTCTCTAAGGGTCATGTCATGTCATGCAACATGGACTGGTTTATACTTGTGCTTTTCATCTGTTCATGACAGGCATCCTGTATGGACCAGTACACCTAGGTAAACTTCTAGTCATCTCAAAGATGTACTTGGTTCTTTATATTTATTGCACACAAGCCATTTATGCACACTGGGCCCACAGTTTATAGTTCTTATTCGAGAGGACTTGTTCCACCACCATAACTATGGTGTGAGCAGGCCTCGAATGCCATTGTTTTGCTTTGGTTCGTAGTTCCCATGCCAGAAAAAATTTTTTCCCAGACCTTACAATCTTGAGTCCACAATGTGTGTGTCAGTATTAAGCTATAATCACACATTTTTTTTGGAAAAAATAACCAACCCCATAGTGTTTACATGGCATAGTTGGCACAGCATTGCGATTCAGAATCCCAACCAAGAGTTCACGAGTTCAATATGCTTGCCAGCTGCTTGTGTAGTTGGGCAATGCACTTTACTCACAATACTTTAGTCTACCCAGCCGTACAATGGGTACCAACAAATTTCTGGGAAATACCCTCAATGGACTACACCCCTTCCAGGGTATATCACACCTGTCAACCAATCCATGCTACAGAAGTTTTAAACTCTAGCCCCACGAGCTATAAGGCTCAGAAGAGGATGAACACTTTTTTTCTAGTGTGAACAGCTATAAAGTTTACCACTCGGAAGTGACCCGAGCTATACGACTTAACCAACTCCAGTTTTCCCATGGTAGGTTTTTCAAAGCAGGAAAATGGCAATACATTTATATTGGTCTGTTGACCAACCACACATGAAATGAGACTGTGAATAATGTCCAGATGGAAAAAGGCATGGCAAAACCACCAAGTTGTCACACAGAAAGTTATTGAGAAATCAGAAAATAAACAACAAGAAATATAAACAAATTCAAAGAAAATTTCACCTGAAACTTTGGTTATAGAATTTTTAAGAGGGTTGTCTTGTCCACAATCTGGTTCTGACAAGAGTGTTTCTTTTTTACTTTTTGTTCTGGATTTCATCTTAAAGCTCTCATTTAGCCACTTTTCAGGTCAATATGGGCTGAGAGGACTTATATCCTCCCCTGGTATGTATCATCTCTCCTGTTGCTAACTGTTGGTGGAACTTGTTCCACCTTGATCTACTTTTTTTGACCAAACCATAGACCTCATTCTAACTAGCTGCCGAATGTCTTCAATATGATGAACGCATTATAAGTGCGATTTTAACAACTAGAGCTAAACATTTTGAAACACATTTCATCTACCTGCAAAAACAGGTCAATACACGGTAGACATAACGTCTACATGTTTGCAATATCACAAGTCGGCCCGCTTGTTACTTCGCATTTTATCATTATGTTTGTCAATCGGATTGAACTACATTTTATGTATATTCAATTCTTGGAATAAACTAGAAATCAATTAAGTTTGTTTGATTATAGTGTACAGTATGCTGCTGAAGATACGGTATACTTAGTATGCAATTTTACATAAAATTCTATACAATTTAATATATGAAAATATATTAAAAACTATACAAAATTTCAAAAATGTAAAGGTTACAATACATGGGGCTTTTCATGGCAAAACCACCAAGTTTTCCCAATACAAACTGGTATAAAAAATAATACTAAGGCAATGGTATAGATTAAATAAATAATAAACAATTTGCAAATTTATAAAGCGCTCTTAAACTGCTGTCTCACAGTGCTATAAGTTTTAAGAAGAGACTTAGATTGCAACACTTGTCTATATTAAAGTATATTTTAAATATTGTAATTAAATTTACAAATGTGGATTAAATAATTTTATAATTTAATGAATGCCTTTGAGGGGAATACTGAAAAATATTTTGCCACAGCGAGTACACAGTGAGAAAATATGCATTCAATATTGTAATTATTATTCAATAAAGCTTATTTGAAGTACAGATTTGTTAGGGTTTAGCTTAGGCCTGCCGCCGGCGACAAAGTCCAACAGTTTTTGAGATACTTGAGGAGCCATTGAACGCACAAACAATATAAAATCATCAAAATACTGATAAAAATACAAAAAAAAAAACAGGGGCAGATTTAGAGGGGATGCATCCAATGCACGCACCCCCTCTAATCCAGTCGATAGTATGTGTGCCAGTATTATATTATGAGCGCCGCCTCTAAAATTTAACCCAAATAATAGAATAAAAGATGTAGACAAACTGAACATGCCCACCCAGCCGTGAATTTAGTTCTCCCTCTTTCACATGATCTTGGATCCGCCACTAAAATATAACAACTTTAGGTGATAAGTTTATTGTCAAATAATTCACTTTAAAAATATTTTAAAGTTTTGCTTTTCGTCGCAACTGAAAATCATTTGAAAGTACTGGCTTCACTGACACAAACATCATCTGTTGAATCTTGTAAAACCATTCAATCATATAAAATGGTGCTATTAATGAAGTAAACAGACAGGTGGTTCTCAAGCTACAGTATGCTAGGGTTAAATACGTAAACATGAAAAACGTTATCGAATTGTGCTCTCAGGTGTTAAATTATGAATAAATAATTAACCAAGTTTGATATCAGGTGTAAACTTCAGCTAAAGAGGCTTTTCATTCCAAAAATTAGACAATAAGATAATTATAAAAAATAACACTCCAAAACAAATACAAATTTATAAACTTATTAATTACTATACGTTTTTACAGTAGCAAAATATGGATTTAAAAAACAATTTTAGATAAAATTTGTTTCGCCCAACTCTGACGTGTAAATGTACATAATACTCAGTACAATTGAAAAAAATTTGCAAGTTGTTTTTTACGAGTACTCTCAACTGTACTCGGTATTTGGTACATCTACACTTCATTTAAACAAATTATATTTAGTATTTTCCCTGATGCAAATATGTATTTTTAAAAACAATTTTATTACCTAGAGTCATATGTATTTGGACAATTTGTTATCAGATATACATTTATTGAGTCTGGACGGTTCCGTAACAATGCATCATCCTTAAATCCACCCATCAAATTTGGAATAAGATTAAAATCATAAGAATTTAAAATGAAATGCAAAGTGAATATGGAAAATGTTAACTTTTGGCACAAATGACATTTTTCTGACGTGCCATACTTTTTTGAGGATTGGAGACTGGATTCGCACTACCTATTTTATTTTCATTACCAGGAATTCTTGGTGTCATGTAATGTCAATGAAACGCTATTGGTTGGCTAATCACTTGGATAATTTGAACAATGCATTGACTAAACAATTTCCTGCTCCAAATGATATTCATAAAATGAGAATCTGTTTGATTGACTCTTCATCTAGATTGACATACAGTTGAACCTGCCTGTGAGGACACCTCTCGTAAGCGGACACCTCCCATAATGGCCACTCATTTAAAAGCCTGTTTGTTCTTCCTGCCTAATCAGTACATTTAGTAACTTTCGTAAGCGGTCACCTCCCTTAAGTGGCCACAGACACTTTTTGAGTTAAAATTTAGATTTTTTGTATGATAATTTCATTAATTTTTTCATTCATTTCTTGTATGATAGTTGCATTTATGTTCATTTTGAAATAAACGATGATTCAAAACATGAATTCAAAATGCACAAAAACATTCTCCCAAATCACCAATTCTGGGGAAGCATAATGCAACAGAGTTTCTATATTGGTTTGACGTGACATCATCTAAACACCTATCTGGTTTATGTTATAAAGCTCGTGCCCGGCCAGCCAGTTGCCAGGTAGTCCTAGCCTGTGCAATTTGCATGTGTTTTTCCCAGCTGCTCGCCCAAGTAGGCAGAGTAGAGCAAATGAATAATGTCAAAAGATCCAAGAGAGATGATGAATGTCGGACATTCTCTTGGCTTGAAAAAAATAAGAAAAAACAGGTACCCCATTTAAAACTGTGTTTTCAGCGAGTTGTTTGAGCATTTCGAAATGAAAATCAACATACAAACTTGTGAATTGATATTCATGAGTTTAAATGTATCAAATATTGTTTCATCAAAACATTTGTATTTCCCACTACAGACGCGTTTAGTAGCTCACAAATGTTCACAATAAAAACAATTGTTTTATAATTTTTTTCCTACAAATCAGTGAACTACAATTCGTGAGTTATGGTGTTAATAATTATTTCATCAATTTATTAAATTAATATTACTCATGCAAAAGTAACTTATCCGTCTTATTTTAAATTTTTCCTGTATTTAAATATACATACATTTAAGTGACCTACAGTGTATACATGCTTTTAAAAGTTTATAAAGGCTCCGGCTTCCCCCGGCTTGTTATCAACAAAGGGCACCACCACACTTTTTAATTTTTTAAATTGCCTGCAATAAAACACAACAAACAAACGGAAGTTATTTCAACATTTTCATTTAGGAGTATCTTCCCTGAACTACCCCTGATGAGGCTGTTAAGTTTACGATGTACACATGTGTCGTGAGCAACGTTATAAAGGTACACTGCTTTTGACGAGTATACTCATCACTGGCGCACACAGCAACACCCGGTTGGCGAGTGTACTCGTCGCTGGCAGTCAACACGTTAATATAATTCAGGGGGTACATTTATATGCCGTATGTACCCTCTGCATACGCCCCAGATGCGATGAGTATAATTATCAATTAATCATTATAGTCAGTTTGCCAATCACTCGCAGTATATCAGGATCACTCTTCTTCAACCAACCTTCAATACAATTTTATTACCATATCGTGATTTACTGATTAATGATCTCCATGGTAACCACTCGCCAATCAAGCTTGCATTGTTATCAACATTATGCTGATGTCATAGAGATTCAATCAACTGATAATCATGAAAATGGAATAATACTCAGGACATGGAGTAATGATATACAAAACTCATGGCGTGTAAAAGTTTATAAGGTTCTGCTACCCAATTGACCAAATAAAATGACATCAAAATGGGTATAAAAATGCAAAGTGAAGGAGATAGTGTGATTTATTGCTTGAAGGTTTGCATGGTGAGATATCACTAAACATATACCGTATATTTCGGTGTATAAGTCGCACCTTTGTGTAAGACGTAGACGGAAAATTTTGTTATTTTTTATATGTCCTTTGTATAAGACGCGTCTATTTTCAGCTCAAATTTTCTTAAATAGGTCGAAGTATTTATTTT
>JAOTQE010026289.1:0-10475 GCA_025631205.1 Nesometra sesokonis | reverse complement strand
AAGAAAGGTGGTATATTGTTCCAAAGTGCAGGACCTGTAAACAAGATAGAAGAACGCCTTAATTTTGAAAAAGAAGGATCGCTTTTAAAATTAGATTTAGCAAATCTGGTATTGTAGGTATGTACCTCAGATACATTAGTAAATAAAGAACGGGTATAAGATGGTAATAATTTATTTGTAAGACGATACATAAACGAGCAAATAACAAGTTTATGTAAACCAGCCTCTTGTGACTGGCAAGGACGAGTTTAGAGTTAAACAGTCGGTTCTTCATTATGTCGGCGCCTCTTGTGACTGTCAAGGACGAGTTTAGAGTTAAACAGTCGGCTCCTCATTTATGTCGGCGCCTCTTGTGATTGGCAAGGTCAATTTTAGAGTTAAAGAGTCGGTTCCTCATTTATGTCGGTGCCTCTTGTGACTGGCAAGGACGAGTTTAGAGTTAAACAGTCGGCCGCAAAGTTCACACCTGATGGTTGGTGGTGGCGTGGCTGAAGTTGATGGGGCTTTCGGCGTAGCCGTTTACCCTTCTCTTATACCGTTCTCGACAATATTTATAAAGTGTTCTGTTGGCGTGGCAGTCTGGTGGACATGATCTGTCCATCTGAGGCGGCGTTTCATGATGATGATCTCAATGCTGTTAGCTAGTAATAATAATATTAATATGTGGGACTTTTATAGCGCATAACACTACAGTCTCCATGCGCTTTCAAGAACTACCAGATTTGGTACAAAATCCTCCCACATTTTGTTCAGAATAGGTATTAGTTTCTGTTGGGGAAAAAGAACTAGTTTTCAGATTTCCCGGTGGTACAGCGTCAAAGTTTCACAACCGTAGAGTAAATTAAACCACTGCTCGATATACAGTGGGCTTGGTTTAAAATTTCATGTTTTTGTTTCCAAATACACGATGAGAGAGTCAACAAACGACATTGGAAGCTCGGATTCTGCTCTCTGCATTTTTCATGGAGTTACATTTTGTGTATAGGATGCTTCCAAGATGCAAACTGGTTCCAGTGGTGTATTGGAAATAGTGATGTTGAAATTTGGAAGGGTCGAGCTTGGTGCAGGTTGCGCAAGTGTTTTGATCTGTCGGACGTAAATTGTAAGCCAAAAACCGAGTATACATAAAAGTTGTTAATAGATTCCTGCATTTCTTCAGTTGAGTAAGCTGGCAAGACACTGTCATCAGCATAATGCAGTTCATTAACACGTGAAATGCTGGTCAGTCCAAGTGAACGGAGCCTTGACAAGATCTACAGTCCTCCGTCAAAGCGGTATTTGGTCTCAACGCCTGGGTTTGTGAGAGGAATTTCATGGAACAGGGCTGCAAGATACAGAGACAACATGATTGGAGCAAGTAAACATCCCTGCTTTAGGCTGTTTGTGATTGGGAACTTTTTTGGCGTGTTGTTTTGTCCCCTCATGCAATCGTAGAGTGTCGGGATAAGTGTCTGATAAATAGTCTGAGTAACAAAAGTACTTCAGAACCATCCGCATATCCTTGCGTGGTTCCGTGTCAAAGGCCTTTTCGAGATCATAAAAGACGAGCAAGAGAGGTTTTTGTTGTTATCTGCATTAATTTCCAGGAGCTGTCTTGCACAGAATATTATGCAAATTGTTTCTCTTGAGGCTCAGAACCCACATTGAGATTCCGGCAAATGTTTCTCGGAGATAACTATGAGGCGGTTGAGTAATTTTCTACCAACGATTTTCCCTATGATGGAAAGGATGGATATTCAATATTAATTTTTTTTCTTCTTTTTATTTATATTGTCTCATTGGTCGTTATTTAACATAATATAGAATAACGACTAACATCGGACAGAACCACGCAGAGGACCGGTCGCACAACATAAGCCTACCGCAATCGACAGATAACCCTTAAAACCTGTAGGCAATCAGTGTTATTTCTATAAGATCGGTAGGCTTCTTACCGCCAATATCTTGCTTTGAAAGCAATAAATGTATGAAAATGCAATTTTTGGGCATCTACGAGTGTCATATTGTGAATTATCTATGTTTCTTCATTTAATAAAATATAGATACAGGTATGTCTTCGTTTGCATTAATTGTTGACGTTTTAAATAATCAATTTTAATGTCTAGGTAGTGCCACCCCTTAGCACAGATAGCATTCGCTCAGCCCAAACAAGTTTGGACTGGCGTAGACTAGAGCTCTTCCTCATAGTTCCCTAATATTTACGCCCCTGTTAACTGAATCTAAATAACATGACGTATTTGGTTTAATAAAAACAGTTCACCATCGAGATGAATTTATTCCAATTCCAAGCCTGAAACTGTGGAAGGTGATTCAGTAACTCATGATTGATGTAGAGTTAGTCACAAAAGTCACAAGAGAAACATTAACATAGGCCTATACATATATTTAATTTTATTTTATTCAACATTCAACAGCGGAGACTAACCAGCCATTTACAGAATGGACCAATATTTGACTAACAGAAATAATACAAACAATAACATACAAATACAGTGGAAAAATTAAATATATAACTTAATTTTACGTTGAAAAGTAAATTACTAAAAAGGTAATTAAAAAGTACTAAAGAAATCATAAAATATATCAATCAATGTTTTTGGCAACATTTGAATTATACAGCTTAGATAATCTAACAACAAAGCTAGTAGCATTACCTCTGACAAATGGAACATTAAATAGACGCAAACCATAGGTTTTAACTGATAAGCCGAAAATTAGAGTTAAGATCAGGAGCAAAAACTCCGTTAACACAATTATAAAAAACATCGGTAAGTCATTAAAATAATGGATCCAAAATTGTACCTAGGGAAACTCCTGATTTTACAGGTGTCCATTCAGAAGTAGCACCATCAATAAGAACTCCCTGACCCATTTCTGTAAGATAACTGCTAACAAGTTTTAAGACCTTTTCGGTAATGTTGAATTTTGAAATCTTATGAATATAACACGATTGATGAAAGGGAATTTTATTAGTACACTGAGAATCTCTCTATCTCAAAATTTAAATGTCGACATACACTTCAGTGATAACAAAATATCATAATGTATAAAGAGGGCAGTAGAGAAATTGACAACAGTTTACCAAAACGAATACCAACTCGCTTGATCTAAACCAATGGAAGATGTGTTTCGCTTCAGTAACTCCCTGCCGGATGTTAAGTTCTTATTTGATGTGACTAGCAAAGCGATACATTACTAGTAAACATTCATTACAGGAGAAAGATGTTACGATGTGTCTTGCAACTATCGCAGGATTGAAGAGCTATTGAATAGTAAATATACAGCACTTCGTAGCTAATAAAATCAGACATCATCTCGTCACATCGTTGAGCATAGCTAGGATTGTTGATTGGTTGATTCTTATTCTTCGATACTAAATTTCAGCCATAATCATGAATCTGAGAAACTTGGCAACAATTTACCAGCATGTGATTATCTGGTATTGTGTAGTTTATAGTTGTTATGCAGATTATACTTTTACAAAACAACCACAGTCAGTACTTGTTGCTTATGGACAACCAGCATCGTTAACTTGTGAATGGACACCTGCGTTGAGGTCTGAAGACATTGTTAGGTGGATATATTATCCTAAAATAGGTCAACCTTTATTATTGTACAGTTCACAAACATATGTAAACCATAAGGTGTTGCTTAACACCACTGATTATGGAACAGGAATCTCGCGTCTTTTGATTCGCTCAGTTACTTCTATTATTGGAACTGGAGAGTATAAATGTGAAGTTGGCTTCAGTAAATTTCAATATTCAAAGCAAATATCAGTTGGTATAATAGCATGCTCACCTGGGAATTACAGGGGTGAGTTGGGGACAGCACCTTTGTGTTCTACCTCCGTTTCGAACATATACCTACATTGGTACAGAAATGGAGAATCAATAACCATGTCTAATCACGATCGTTTTTCTTTATATACCAACAGTCTGACCGTCGATGACGATGGTGCAACTTTTACTTGTGAAGCCTCTGAGCAAGGCAATATAATAGGAACTTGTGAAACTACTCCACTAGTATTGACTATAAATGCAAGGATTGAAAAGGCACCTTCTGAACCGCTACAACTTGGTGGTAGCTTTAATCTCACATGCATAGTAAAAGGTGATCCTGATAGATACAATTATAACTGGACTTATAATAGAAATCATGTTGACTCATCAACAACAGGTAAACAATATTCCATCGGAATAAACCAAACGTATTAATTTTCAGAAATGTACAGAGAAAATCAAATGGTAAAATTATTACTTGTATTGCAAGTCGTGATGGTCGAAACGACGGCTTAGCTACCTACGAAATACAATTGCTAAATATAATCTCGACACCATTACCGAAAAAAACTATGAAGAAGAGTAATCTAACGGCGAACCGATTATCAACATTACCCACCACTGACAGTACTGGTCATGTATCTATTACTAGCAGTAGGCCTAGGCCTACTGGTAAGAAACAAGAAAAACCAGCAAAGTATTTAACAAAGTTCATAGTAATCGGTGTAATTGCAACTGTTCTTTTAATTTTTACAACTATTTTAATAAGTTTCTGTTTAATTAGAAGACGCGCGAAGATCAATGAAGAAGATGTATCAGGTAAAAACACTGCAAATGGCTCTGTCCAAGAAAATTTGATATATAATTTAATAGAATATGACGAGTCCAAAAATGCCATGCCTCGCGTGAACTCTAACTCGGCAGCAGATATCACTGAGGTAACCTACGATTATGCCACATTACTGCATGAAGACATAACTGTAACAAATACTGTGGAGAAACTCGAGGATGGTGTAGCCGCATTGCCAGTAACAGTAAACACGAAATCCAATACTTCAGATGCATCGGAAGTAGACGATGAATTGGAGTATGCTTATCCCGAATTACCACGTGTGTACCTTACTGGACCGACCGCTGTCGAAAATATCGATTTCAATTATGACGATGTCGCATTGCCGAGTCCGGCTAAAACCGGAACTAAAGACGGAGTAAAATACGTTAACGTTAAATTGCGACAAAGCCCTAGAGCGTCTAATAAAGACGATGTGTCGAAGTAAACAAGAAAATAGAAATACTGTGGTCAAGCATTATAAAATTATTTGTATTACTATAATTTCAAAATGTTTATTAACAGGCATCAATCATTTAGAAAGAAGTTTTTGTAAGCTAAATGGTTTCGATGATACGCTCTCTCATTAATAGCTTATACGTCCATGTTTGGATTTATAATTCAAGAGTAAATAAAAATGCACGTTACTTAACTTTAATTAATACATTATTCATAAGTATGCTTCTTGAGTTAATAATAATAGTTGTTGCTTCTAGCGCTTACTGGATCGACGATCCCTCTAAGCGCAGTTTGTTATCGGAACTAATGAGTAGTCAGACTTCATACAATTTGGGCGCCGGCAAGGGGTGGAGAAGGTGGGGGTGTGAACGATCCCCCACGACCCAATAGTTAAAAGATTTCTAGTTTTTTTTCTATGTATTACCTTTTGACTACTTTCAATTTGACCTTGTCAGTCTATTTTGTTACGCTGTAGTAAAACAAATCTGTTTTTATTATGTAAGTTTTCTTTCTTTAGAAACTTGATTATCTCGCTAATCTCGACTTGAATAATTATTTATTTAAAATTTATATTTGAGGAACCGTTATTGATACATATTTTACATTATTTTCCATTCTGAAGATATCTTGAAAAAATTAAAAATCTTATTGATGCTTATATTGCTGATCGATTGGAAGAAGATTACATGCCTATTGATATTATACCGCATAAACATAATCAACACGCAGCTATTTCTGTTAAAAAACAAAAACAATTTGTTTGGTCTAATTCATATTTACTTTAGTTTCAATTGAAGGTGGAATAATCGTGTAACTAATTATTCGAAACAAACTATTGTTTTTCATTGGATTGATGTAACACAGATAGTGTCGTTTTCTTATTCTGCAATTTATTTGATTATATATGTAAAGGCATTTCTAAATGGTCCAAAAAACAGAATCTTACAAAATGACAATAAAATGGTTTTATAAAGAGAGGCGCGTGTAAATTAAATGTTTTTAAAAAAGCTCGTACTCAATCCATGCTCAATTTTATAATAAAAAGAAAAGAGAAGAAAAAAAATAATTCAATTAAAAAGAAATCTTACAAAAAAAGGCTCAAAATGAATATTAACTCTTTAAATAATGGGAGATTATTTTGGTCTAAACTAAAAACTAAGTGTTACGATCCATTCAATGAAATTTCGATTATTTTATTTTATTCACATTTGAAAAGTTTATTTGGACACAATAACAATAATAATTACGCTCTATTAAAAATGGGCAACAATCCTTATTATTCCGATTTACGAAAAAAGTAGCAAAACCGTCCTAGTAATTATACAGGTATTTCACTGAAATCCTTTACTCGATATAATAAATATTATTTTTAATATGTGGACGGAAGACTATTTTCTCAGGAACAAGCAGGTTTCAGGAAGAGTAATCGGGCAATGGATAATGTTTTTATTTTATTAAGTAATAATTCATAAGTAGTTACCAAAGAAATGAGTTTTATGTTGCCTTTATCAATTTAAAACGACCTTTTGATTCAATTGATCATCAGTTTATTATCTTTAAATTAAGGAAAGAAGCATTAAAATAAAATATCCTGTACTTAATATAATTATTTCAATTTATCACAAACTTTCTGCCCATGTAAAAGCGGGAAGTACTATTAGTATCAGTCCTAATTGGTATTCAGCAAGTTTCCCTCTTTTCTTTTTTCTACTTAATTTATTTATTAACGACTTAAGTAAAATACCGTACCAACGTACAAATAAAATCCAAATTGGCGAATTCTCTCATTAACCATTTGCTTTGTGTGACCTTATTCTTATAAATGACACAGTCTTTGGTTTGCATTCTTCGTTAAACAAACTGGCTGGCTATTGTGATAAATGTGGTCTCACTGTTAATATTAAAAAAAAAAGCTGGGACAACTATGTCTCAGAAAAAAAGTATTTTAAAAATGTTGGAATTTAAAGAAAATAAAAATGGTACTATAAATAATGTTTTAATACAAATTATTAAATCTTATAATTATCTTGGTGAGGTTTTTATATCAAATGACATATGGACGAATATAGTTTACTTTAAAACGTTTAATTCATAACTATTATAAAATAATTATGGGGAATCAGTGAAATACCAATTATTGAAAACTTTCACTCTAAATGTTGTAGATTTATTCATTTTAGGGATAGTCAACTCGGCTTCAACTGTTGCTGTTATGGATGAATTGCAGATTCTCACTTTCTGTTACTGTTATTAGAAATACTTTACGTTATTGGTTACATTTAATGTAGATGATAGAAGTTTTATTTCCAGTTGCTATAAATTTCAATTAAAAAGAGTACAGTTGAATAAAAGTTGGTTACACTTTATTAAAGAAAAACTACGTTCACTTGGTTTTGGTATTAAATTGGCTTGAACGAGATGTTGACAAAAATGTTGCGTTAATTTTTGAAATAACTACGCGTATAACTGATTTTCAACGCCAAGATTTTCATATAGAAATTGATTTATTCTCTATACTTCAGTATTATGTGACATTTAAATATAATATAAGTTGCGATTAGTAGTTCTTGGATTAGAAATTGAAACTGGTAGGTGGGAAAAATTGATAAAAATGACAGAATATGCAAACATACATTACATTAAGTTGAAGATGAATATCATTTTACATTAATTTTCCCTTATTAAAATGAAATTTGTACTTTATTGTTGATCCATCTAAATTTCAGTTTACTCAATTAATGCTTTGAAATGTAATACAGAATAAGCGGCATTGTTGATATGTATAATAAACAAACATTTTCTTTATGAAAGAAAAGAACGGATTTAAACAAGATTTTCAAATTAACAAACCCGTGCAAACGAGCAATTGTAACTATTCAATATTGCCGGAAAAGACACTTTATGTTTTCTTAATTAGCTTGGATATGAGGAATACATTTTTTTATTTCTTCTTTTAAATATTGTAAGCTAAATTAGAGTAAAGCCAAATCGAAACAAGGAAAATCATAAAAAAGATTTCAATAACCTAAGCCGGAACTAAATATTCTCTTAACTTAGGTATCTTCTCGGTTATTTGAGTCATTTTCTTACATTATTAAATTTATGGAACAGCTTACAAGGATTTTACAATTTTGCTTCCGTGATCAAATTGACACTGTTTTGTAGATTATAATAATTTAAGTTAAAATTGATTGCATTATACATATATATAATAAAATTTATAATCTTAATATTGTAATACTTACGGTAACTATTGACTTAATTGTATTGAGAATATTGGCAAGGAATGCATTGGTTGAGATTGAAATTTAAGGTGGAATAATCGTGTAATTATTTATTCGAAACAAACTATTGTTTTTCATTGGATTCATGTAACACAGATAGTGTCGTTTCCTTATTCTGCAATTTATTTGATTATATATGTAAAGGCATTTCTAAATGGTCCAAAAAACAGAATCTTACAAAATGACAATAAAATGGTTTTATAAAGAGAGGCGCGTGTAAATTAAATGTTTTTAAAAAAGCTCGTACTCAATCCATGCTCAATTTTATAATAAAAAGAAAAGAGAAGAAAAAAAATAATTCAATTAAAAAGAAATCTTACAAAAAAAGGCTCAAAATGAATATTAACTCTTTAAATAATGGGAGATTATTTTGGTCTAAACTAAAAACTAAGTGTTACGATCCATTCAATGAAATTTCGATTATTTTATTTTATTCACATTTGAAAAGTTTATTTGGACACAAAATAAAATTAACAAACCCGTGCAAACGTGCAATTGTAACTGTTCAATATTGTCGGAAAACACACTTTATGTTTTTTTAATTACTTTGGATATGACGAATACAATTTTTTTATTTCTTCTTTTAAATATTGTAAGCTAAATTAGAGTAAAGCCAAATCGAAACAAGGAAAACCATAAAAAAGATTTTAATAACCTAAGCCGGAATTAAACATTCTCTGAATTTAGGTATCTTCTCGGTTATTTGACTCATTTTCTTACATTATTAAATTTATGGAACAACTTACAAGGATTTACAATTTTACGTCCGTGATCAAATTGACACTGTTTTGTAGATTATAATAATTTCCGAGTTAAAATTGATTGCATTAAAAATATGATAAATATAATCTTAATATTTTAATACTTACGGTAACTATTGACTTAATTGTATTGAAAATATAGGCAAGGAATGCAGTGGTTGATATTGTTTTGTAGCCCTCTTATGAATAAACATTTCTTTTAAACAAAATTTATGTTCAGATGTGTTTGGTGGCGGAGGTTACTATAAACACGTTTACCACTCCAAGCCACACACTCTTCTTTTGCATTTATCTTTATGACAAATTGAATACAAATATTTTTTGAAAGATTACCAGATATTGACCTAGTAATAATAAGCGAGTGCCTAGTTAACAGAAGTCTGTTCATAATGGGAAAAGTCCCTTACCTCAGCCTCACCATGATTAAAGTTCGTTGCTAAATAAATTCACCTTGTTTGTTTCTTCAGCCAGCAATTTTGAAAGCGAACGGAGGCTTGGTTTAGTGCTGTAGTCCACAATTGCCTCTACGCAGGGTATCTAGAGATGCTTATGTTGCTCGGTATCCCTCTTCCGAGGTAAAAAGAAATAAAAAATAACATACAATTAAGAAGATTGACCCCCTAGAACACCCCTTCACAGAATTGAGAACCCCTTCAGGAAAAGAAGTGATGGCAGGAAAAAAGAAAGCGTAAAAACAACGTACCATGTGCAAAAAAACCCCCTAAAATGGGAGAAAAGACTTTTTAGCTTGTTTAACATCACATCGGGTTGGAGCACCCACCCCCTTCCCGAATCCTGGATACGCCCCTGCTATTCCACTATGGTTGGGATGAAGTGAAAAAGAAAGCAACTGAGACATCTGTCATCACGGACCTATTTATTTTTAGTGATGTGTAGAAACAATTTGAGAATATGCCCTTTCGGAATCCACCTGTGCATTATAGGCCAACATTTTATTAAATTGCACGAAAAAAATACACAACCTGATTATCATTGACTATCATCACGAGATGGCGCATTAAACAAATTGGATTGGTTTTATGTAAAAAAGAGAAAAATAGTCGTACGGCGGCCGCCGTAGCAACCGTACCCGTTCCGCCGCTGGCCATGATTATCGTATCACCAGTTAATGAACGGACGTGCATAATTTTTTAGTAAAAATACATTAGACTCCATTTCTACAAACGCTCGCCGCTTTTTTAAAAAAGTTATATTCCAGGGTGTCCCTGTGGAGCCCACTAATATAAAAATCGACGACAAATGTCATAATACCCACTAATGTAATAACACGTCGACGACAAATGTCACAATAACCACTAATGTCATAACACGTCGACGACAAATGTCAAAATAACCACTA
>JAOTQE010026278.1:0-10476 GCA_025631205.1 Nesometra sesokonis | reverse complement strand
CAAAATCTGTCGCAATCCTCCACGGCCATAACGACAGCGTCACGACGCGCTAGTCACGTCGTGACGCTGTCGTTATGACGTCGGAAAAGCACACCCACCTACCACGACAAACTCTTTTGCGATGCGTTCGCGACACAAAATGCTGTCGCAAGCGTGTCGGGAACGCATCGCGAAGCTGTCGCGAATACTGTCTTATTAGGTGGGTGCGGCCTTTTACACTATAATTGGTTAGAGGTACTGGTTTTTATCCCCTTGCTTTCGTTTTCATCGCCTTTGAGTAATGTGTAAATCAGTCAATAAAGGTTAATTCAGCCTTCAAATTAGGACAGTTAATACATCCCATATCATAGCTTATAATGCATATTGCCCTGTGACAAAAAGGCAAAGATTTGAACCTGCTACCTCTTGATATCAACGTGAGCATCTTAACCATTAGAACATAGGAGATAGTAGATTAGCAGTTTACTGTAGTTGTAAATTAAAAAAAAAATTTCCATAAGAAAAGCATTTTTAAATTTAACTCTTTTGTTAATTTGTTACTGCTATTCAGAACAATTTCTTCAAAGTAAGAAGAAAAGTGCATTAACTTTATTAAACTAATCAAACATGCTGTATAGAGTGCTCTCATGCATTAATGATTTTGCTTTTAAATTTGTTTGGATTCATTATTTTTTTTAAAACTCTGTTCTGTGGTGTCGACCAATTGTTATCGCTACTAGTAAAACTGTATTAACTAACTGACTTGTAACCTCTAATTAAATTCATGTACGGGTTCAACACACCATTTTGTTTTAAAACAATCAAGCATTTGTTGTTTCTGACCATCGCAAAAATGGATCCATTACATAGTTACTAACGGTGCACTCACACGTGAATCTATTTCAAATTGGAATGCCTGACAATCTAAAAAAACAACATTGGATCAATCGTAAAGAATAGAGCCGCAAACTAGATTCACACAAAAAATGTTCCTCGATTTCATTTTGGATTTGGTGTGATTATAATTGTACTTGCAAAAAAAAATATTTTAATATTATTTTTGTTCCAAAGAAGTAATTTATTGCATTATGATTTATAGTACCGAGACTTATAATTTAATATACATTGTGGGCAAGTCTAAACTGTAGTTCCTTTTTTTATTTATGGGTTTTTTTCTAAATTAGGAAATATAAGAATACTATAATGTATGTTCCAAGTCATATGACACTGTCATGAAATAACTAATAAATAAGAAACTGGACATGTGACCTTTATATCCAGGCTATTTTAACTCAAAGTACTATTTAATATTGAGTTCCTCTATGCTGTAATTCAATGTGAGGAAGTTTAAATTGCAATTTTCATTTCTTTAAATTGCACGATTCTAATCTACATATGTTTTTTTACAAATGTCTTTACTTTCGGTTTCAAGTGATGACGACCTAATCCACAAATTAAATTCATCCTTCCAGTTAATTATATCGACAGTGTGATTGGCTGAACAAAATGAAACAAAATAGACGTTACATTTAATACAGGTCCATTTTTGCGGAAGTTATATATCTTATTAGCAGCGACTGCAGTTTAAGATTTTCTGTCTGTGTTGAATAGATTTTTTTTTGCAACTTGTCATTCAATATCGTAATTTATCATTTATTATGCAAGATTTATAGATGATAAGAAAACATAGATATTGTAATGTAGATATCCTTTTAATTAAGTAAATTTTTTGGGAGTTCTAACTTCTAATGTAGACAGCAGATTTGCCACTCCCAGAAGTTTGAGTACCTATTTTGTACAGCTTGTTAGATAAGAGAGATATGGAGTAGTTGTTTCACCTTGTTTGGAGTGCCCATCCATCACAGATTACTTGCAAACATTCTGGGTACCCATTTATACAGCTGGGATAATTATAGTAGTTAATATGAGTGTGTTATCTTACAGCATGGACCTATTAAATTCTCACACTCTCCTGTTTGGAGTGCACATCCATTATAAGCTATTCCAAGCAGTTTGTGTACCCATTTATACAGCTGGGTAGATTAACACTGATGAGTGTCACATCCCCATTATGTGCAAGCACACTTTTTAAAATTTTGATAACTTATGCATTTTTTTTAAAGTTTCGTGCTACAGTTACTACAGTAATTCTGTTATAACATCAGTAGCTGAAAAGAAATATTAAAAACAACATGTCAAGAAGAATCTCACTGGAAATAAGTCCACTACAGACTTTCGTGGGTTATTCTTTGTGTTCTACAACACCGAAATATCAAATCAAAATCAAATCAAAGATGAATTCCCATGTGTATCAATGTAGTCAAAAGAAAACATGGGCACTAAATTACTGCAGTAAATTTAGTAGCAATAGATTACTGCAGTAACTGCAGTAGAATAATTTTTACATTGTCCTTTTTGCACTTAGCCAAAAAATCTGGAATTATAAAAGTTTAAAAATTAAAATGCCAAACCTGATTGAGATTTTTGGTTGAGCAGTGCAACACAATGATTTTTTTTGGTCTAAATATAATAAAAAATTAAAATGGTACCGTTTTATTTGATTAAGGCCATAGTACAGAACATGACGGGACCCTTAGGGGCGTAGAAAGGCTTATGAATGTGTAACATCTGGTCCACAGCGCCTTGAGACTACTGTGTAAGGCACTGTATAAAATCTAATTATTATTATTGTTATTATTATTATCATTATCATTATTATTATTGTTGTTGTTGTTGTTGTTGTTGTTGTTATTATTATTATTATTTTTATTATTATTATTATTACTGTACAACATACTTGGTGAACAAAATAAGCAGCTTGATAGGTCAATGATTAATTGTTTCAGACATTATCTTTTAATTAATGAACATCTTTTCATTCAATAATTGTTATCAATGGAACTGTTTTGATTTTGCAACAATAAACTAAATCAAATTAAAACTTTGTTAGATAGAATGTGTGAAAAACTGATAAAAGATTGTAAAAACGGAAGCAATCGCACGTCCCTTAAAAGTCACGTTTTTCCCAGTCTAGATAAATGGCTTGAAAATTAGTTTTTAGCTAACAGGAAGTTTGTGCATTAAACACAATGTCAAAAGCTTGACAACTTTTAAGGTTTTTATTAATGAGTTTAATCACTCAAGGCAATATTTTTTATAATTGGTCATTGAATTAAGGATTATGTAAGGTGTCATTTGTTTATTTAATCTTAATGCAGTTTTAGGTTTGTTCTTGTTCTCTTTTGATCTGTGGGCATTTGCCCAGTTTTTGTTCTTGACAGTTCAAAACCTTGTAATAATTTAATGAGTGGAAGTTTTTCCATATTAATTCATGAAAATGCGCATTCAACAGGATTTTCCCAACAGCAGGTCAATACCCCTAAGAGTGAGGGTACCCCTCTCCCCCGACGTGGGTGTGTTCCCGGTTTTCAATCTGACAAGCAAAAAAACATGCAATTTAGGGAACAAATTTGAGGCCACAAGTTTTAAATTAAGTAACTTGTGACCTCAAAATGGGAGGGTAACACATAGATTCCGTTAACAATTCAGAATGTGGTCATGACGTATATAGAAGATAAAGGAAATTATGTATCTTAATGTGTGTCAAGAACCTCAAAATCTAACCACAAACAGAAGCAGGATAGCTTTGATTTCCACGGAAGACATCATACATCCTTCCTCTATAAGTGCCAAGTATACCTTGTTAATTCCTTAATGTTCAACACAAGATCCGAACTTGGTTATTTCCTTTTTCATTCTAAAATAGTTATTTAAAAAAAATAATTACCTCCTGTCATTGGAACAAACACCAATGAAAAATATACATACTGTAGCTGCCCATGGAGTCATTCCATAATGGCTGAAAAAAAAAACATTATTTGTCTTCCCTGCTTCAAATTTTAGGGTAGGAGATGGAAGACAAAAGTTTTATTTTTGTTTAGTTAAACCAAAAAATTACACTAAAATACCCAGTAAAGAGACAATGTGGATAAAGTGACTTCCTAAGAACAGAAATTTAGACCCTGATCTCATTAGTTTCACCAACTGCTGTACCAACTGTTTTCACAGTGTGGGTGCTACCCCGCCCATTCCTTTCCAGAGAACTTCCTCCCTTTTTTCTAGGAACCCTCCTACCAAAACCTTGTATGACAGTTCCCTGGTATAGCACACTAAAACCATTATTATTTCTTTTGAATATTATTTTAAACGGTAAAGGTATCAAATTTACACTTCATTAAAAAAAATTTTTTTCTAGGATTTCTGAGAGTCCTTCGGCTATGTCCCTTAAAACATACTCGTAACATAGTGATCTCTTTTGTCAAAACCCATCACTTTTAAAATAACTTTGGTCAGATCTTGTTAATGGTTTGGATGTTAAAATAAATGAAGACCTTGTTGGAGTGATAGGTGCTGGGCAGTATGCCGGATAGATCATTTGCGTCTTCATTTATTTGAGACTTCTGCCAAAAAATTAAAAAACTGTTTCGCTAACAAAAGCAACATTATTTTAACATAATTTTACATTGTCACAAGTACATAGAACCAGGATATTCATCTTGGACTTGTATCATGCATGGACTCTCTTACAATTATCACTATAATATTATAATTACATGCTGTTCTTCTGTTATCTTTTTTCTTATTAAATCTTCTGTGCTCATTTCATATTTACAATGTCTTTGTGAAAAGAAAGGCATAGTCCCCGCCCCCTGGGTTTATTGCCTTTTTAGGGGCGGATTCAAACTTTTAGAAATAAGGGGTCCAATACCCAATGAGACAAAGTTTTGCTAGAACTGACTAATGAATTTATCATGCTAAACTGGGTTAATCACGTCACTTTATCTTGCTATGTGTGCTCATGATAACCTGATTAAGCTGATTTGAGCTTGTTACAGTAGCTCGACCAATCCAACTTCCAATCAGGGTCAGATGCAGACTTTTGGAAAGGGGGGGTGGGCGGTAGAGAGTGTTTTAGGGGGTTCCGGGGGCATTCCTCCCCGGGAAATTTTTGTCTTTAGATGTCCGAAAATGGCCTCAGGGGCATCTTAAGGGATCAGTTCTTGCCGAATATTTTCGTTTTATAGACATTGTTAATAATATTGATATATTTTAATTTCTGAAATCCGCCTCTGCCAATTGTTTGGGCTAAATATACAATTATCCTGAAAATTGTTAGAAATACTCAAGTTACCCTGAAAATTGTAAGATATTCATGAAGTTATCCAAAAATTATATTACAGTCAAACCTCCCTGTGTGGACACCTCGTAAACATACACCTCCAATAGCGGCAATTCGTTCAAATACCCATAAGTACGTATAGTTGATTTTACAAAATTTGGCCTCTGTCGGCCAAAATTTTTGTAAGCGGCCACCTGTAAGTGCGTACTTTTCCCGCGTATGAGGGTGTCCACTTACTTCTAGATGTTCAACTGTATAAGAATTTTTTAAAAATCAGATTGAAGTAAATACAGTAAAAAGTGGCTAGGAAAAAAATCCTGATTGACACAAATTTTCAATTTGAGCAATGCCTATGTTTTAGGTCTGAATATAACCTAGCTATTATGAATATCAATAATTTGTTTTCATTACAAAATACTCCATCCCTTTTTATTTAATGTCAGGGATGCCAGAACCCTTGATACATTAAGCCTGTGGCCATGGTTGGAAGTGTTGAGAGATGCGTATTTAATACTTTGCTTTTTTGTGATGAATGAATGTTTTCCAATCTTTCACTTTTATTTCCTAACAGTATGTAAATCTGGTTACTGCATGCAGCAAATTATTGAACTCATCTCTTTTAAATTATATAGTACATTTAAATTGTTTATATAAATATATATATAGTACTGAAAAACTTAGTTTTTTTTCTGAAAAAGTGAATAATTAGAAACACCTGGTATTTTATTATGCAAATTACCTAGTGTAAATAATAACAGGTGAATAATGGGACATTTACACAAGGATATAAGAAGTCTGTGCTTAAACTGAAAAATACTGATTACAAGCAAAATATTAACATTGACGGAAAAATAAGGTTTATCAGCGCATTACGGTTTTCTAAAAGATGGCTGTGCTATACCAATCATCAGTGACGGCACGAAGAGGCACAGACTGTTACATGCGCATACACAAAGGGGCGCATAAAGCTGGATACCCACTGCATCGTGCAATGTTTGCACGACTAAACCGTCGCTCCCTGTGTGTGTTGTTTCTAGACACGATGATGGCCTTCTACTCATAGGCCGAGGGTTTTTCGTGATTTCCCTTTTGAATCACTAAAAAAAAAAACAGCCGACGAGTAAGAGACTGTCATCGCGTCTGGCAACCACACACACAGGGAGCAACGGTTTAGTCATGCGACCGTCGTACGACGCAATGAGTGCCCAAGCCCAAAAACACAAACTATGGAAACTCTTATTTTCTAACCACTGAATGTGTGCATTTTGCGTCTCATTATACGCTTTCCTATAAATGCGCGTAACAGTTTGTCCCTCTTCAGGGGTTTGCTAATAAAATGTATTGCCATTACCATTATTTTATGTAATTATATTGATTTATTTTATTGTTTTTGGACTTGAACCAATTAAAATCAAGAATTCCTCCGAAGAGGAGTAACAGATTCTGACATGGGGTAGACATAGAGTGTAAGAACATAATGTAAAAGTTTTAATAAATATCTATGCACCTGGAGAGTATTTCCAAAGTTTACCCACCACACCCCTCCATGATTTGTGGGTGACCCTTTGACAATATTAAGGGAGCAGGCCGGCTGTGCCTTATAAATTTGCCCCAGCTTTGAAAAGACAATTTTGTTCAGTTTCCCTGACAGTTCGGTTTAAGGAAAATAAATTTACCCACGGTTACATTGGTTTTTGGAACTTGAAAAAAGAGATTCAGTTTAGTGTGAAATTGTTTGGGGAGTGTTATCCTGTACTAGTAAAGGGTAGTGTTGTTGTCATTAAGTAATGCTACAAATCTAAATAATATATTAATTATCTATTAAAAACAGCAACCCCATTAAATATTATAAACAAATAGTGTTGTTGGGTAGTGTTGTTGTACTGTTGGGTAGTGTTGTCATTAAGTAATGCTACAAATCTAAATAATATATTAATTTATTAAAAACAGCAACCCCATTTAATATTATAAACAAATTAGGCAGAACATGACAATGTGTCCTGAAACTTATGTGAAACCATACTGCCTGGATTATCCATTTGTACATCACAAACTTAATTTTATTTAATTATAATTTTAACTGGTGACCATGACTTAAAGTTTATCCTTAAACATAAACTTAATCATGGAGGAACCATCTCCTTCTAATTTATTTCCTCCATGACTTAATTTTAGTCTCCATCCACATATTTATTTATTACGTTTTATTAGTTAAGATAACAGTTACAGTACATATTTTATATGTTGAAAAAACAACAAAACAAACAAAAGGTAAAATATGTGAATCTGAAATACATTTTTTTATGTGAAATCATTGAAAAGAAAGATAAATTCAGTGTTTAAAGAAGGAATGTAAAATAATTGTGAAATCAAATGCCTCTAACAGGATTCGAACCTGCAACCTCCATTTTGGAATTAAATTAAATTGTTGTTATTGAGAAGTTAATTATGAACCATTTATTTTCCAGATGCCAACAACAACCTATAATTACTCAACTGAGTGCGGCAGAGAAGCAAGCTGCCGATATGATTAACGAACTACAAAAATTGAAGACCGAGATGAAAACAGCTTTACAGGTAGCATCCGTTGCTTAGTTACGCTTTAAATCACTTAATTCCAAAGATTCCTTGCATCAGCAACTCACTCACTTTTTGTAAAAAATAAGAAAATATGATGATTGGAATACAATACAAGTGTTTGTTTATTCTGGAGAAAGGGTTTTCAATCAAGGCCGGCGGAACGTTTCTGAATTAGGAGAGGACGAGGTTAAATTTTGCTGAGCTATCTCAGCCGGTTACTTTTTGACGAGCAAAAAAAAAAAAGAAAAAAAGTTTATTGCCCCAAAATTTGTGCTTTCCTGGTCGCTGGAGGTGATTTTCAAGGCCATGATTTTCATATTTACCATATTTACATGCTGTTTTTCAATTGTGAATTGTGCATTTTGTGGTTTGAGTGACATTTTAGGGGGACTATCCCCCCACCTGTGTTATCACTGGGGGGACATGTCCTCCCATCCTCCCTCTTCCGCCGCCCATGTTTTCAATACAGAGAAGTGCTGGGGTGGATTTATCAAACTTAAGTAGAACAAGAAAGTATAATGCATACACCCAAGCAATGAGATACACGCCATTGTGACAGGATTCAATATTTCAACATAAATTATGTCATCATTAGATCATGTTGTCATCATCATCCTGATGATGACATAATTTATGTTGAAATATTGAATCCTGTCATGATGGCATGTATCTCATTGCTTGGCGTATGCATTATACTTTCTTACTTGAAGTTGATTAGTGGACCTTTCAGATTTATGTAGAGCAAATACCAACTTAAAGGCCAATTCCTCCAAAATTCTATGCTGTCAACAAAAAATTGAAATATTCTAGATTTCACTGCTTTGTATTCAAATTCATACATATAATACTGATCTTGCAAAACATTAAAAATGCAAAGTATAGAATTTTATTTTTTGGGTGGGTCCTAAAAACTAAAGCAGATGAATAAGTCTGGAAGAGTTTGATAACTATTAGCTTTTTTATTCAATAATAAACATATATACAGATAAATAAACATTGTTTATTATTTTAGAATTAATAAACAGGTAAATTTCTAAAGAAATTTAATTTTGGTCCACATTGAAAGGAATATCCCTTTAATAATAATATTTATATGACTTAATTGACATTAGTGGAAAAAGAATTACAGTAAATCATATACAATGATATGAGGTATTAACTTGATCTTAAGGTAAAAACTCATCCTAACATCATATGTGGCAGAGCCAAACCAAATGAGACATAAGTCACAAATGCTAGTTTTCCACAATAGGTAGAAATTTAAAAATGGTCATTTTTTTCGAATTTTATTTAAAACTACAGTTCATACATTCAACTTTCATACTACCTTAACAATTTCCAGATATGATCAAAAAATGTTTAGAAAATGCAATTTAAAATGACCTTGCTTAGTTAATGTATACTGATAAACAATTTTCAAATGCAGTTTTCTCAAACTTACATTTTAAATGTTTGAAATTCAATTGTTCATAACTTCGCAATTTTAATTCATAAAAAAACTCAATTTTCAATTTTACGACTTGGCTCTGCCACATATGAAATCCTCAAGCAAACCATTATAAATGTAATCTTCAGTCTATTTTGAGATGGGTCAAATAGAAGATTCTAAAATAATCAACATTATTCGTTTGGTGATTTGCTTCTTCCCATTCTGTTTTTACTTCTTTTTTTTTAATGTTTTATTCCATACTGACCCTTATATAAGCCTGTGAACATAAAAACCTAGTCAGTGTGTGATGTGGATATACACCCTGGTCAGTGGCAGATTTAAAGGGCCTCCTAAAATTTGACCCGGAAATAATTATTTGGTTTTAATGAAGATGGACTAATAAAAATAGATGCACAGCAGTTGTAATATACACGCTCGGAGGCAAAGCTGGCCATGGTTTTTTTTTGCAAGTAGGTTTTTTTTTGCTTAACAAAACCAAAATTTGGATTTAAGCCTCCCCCTTCCCATATCACAATCTTTGATCCACCTGCTGGTATTAGCACACTGACCTTGAACATGGAAACCTAGTCAGTGTGTGATGTGGACATACACCCTGGTATAAGCCCACTAACCTTGAACATGAAAACCTAGTCAGTGTGTGATGTGGACATACACCCTGGTATAAGCCCACTAACCTTGAACATGGAAACCTAGTCAGTGTGTGATGTTGACATACACCCTGTTATAAGCCCACTAACCTTGAACATGAAAACCTAGTCAGTGTGTGATGTGGACATACATCCTGGTATAAGCCCACTAACCTTGAACATGAAAACCTAGTCAGTGTGTGATGTGGACATACACCCTGGTATAAGCCCAATAACCTTGAACATGGAAACCTTGTCAGTGTGTGATGTGAATATATACCCTGGTATAAGCCCACTAACCTTGAACATGGGAGTCAGTTTGTGGCAGGCTTAAACGTGTAGAATAACTCATTATATGTATATAGAACAACTCAAATGTTGAGTGCGCTTATACCAGAGTCAATATGATAATTTAATATATGATAAAACAATATAATTAATACAATTAATTGTTTAATTAATTAATTATGGTAATTATTTTCTTAATCGGATAGTGCAGAACCTTGTAAGGCCAGACTTTTTTTATAACTTGTTTCGCGAACTTTTTTTATTTACTTTGCAGAGAGGAGGGCGGAATTAAAATAAAAATAAACCTTTATTTTCTTCATTAGCAAAAAAAAATTTCCAGGGGAATCAAAGTGGAGGATAAGAAAAAAGAAAAA
>JAOTQE010026267.1:0-10476 GCA_025631205.1 Nesometra sesokonis | reverse complement strand
CATTAAAACCTTTTAAAAAATTGGGCCATTTTTATCAGGGGAGCTTAAGCCTTGAGTTAAGCCTGCTAACCCCCCCCCCCCCAGAAAAAAAAAATTGACAAGTTTTGTTGCCCCATTGGTTATGTGCAGGCGCGGTTCAAATGGAGCCCCACACACACCCTTTGCCTTGGCAGAATATTTTTGCAGCAGAATAAAAGGAATATATTTTGGCACTCATTGGGCGTCTAATTATGCAGAAGGGAGGATTTGTAGAAAAAATCCCGGGCCCTAAACCACCGCCTTGCCACAGATTTCTGTTAAAATGTTACACCTTGATTTCTTGTCTTTAGCCCATGTGAACCCTCCTTGGGTTACCTCAGAGGAAATAAATACCTGCGGGTCTAAATACCGTCCGTCATTTTCTATTCAGTTGTTTCTCAGGCCCGGCCATATGAATTCGTAAAGCTACATTTTGCAACACAGAAGTATGTTTAATTCGGCCAGGAGTGGAAAGGCCTTCGCTGATGAGTCATCAGCGAAGGCCTTCAGCATTCAGGTCTCAACATTCCATTACAGTATTATTAGAGGGTAGTGATTATAACGGTGAACATCGTTGCAACAGCAAATACGGTACCGTATTGTACATCTAAAATTTACTGACACGTAACTATAACTCAATTAAAATTCTAATTTTGTGTAAGAATAGACATACTTGATATATCTTATAGCTGAAATTACATTAAATATATTGAGTATAAATAATTACCTCTATTCAAATAATGGTATTATATGTCTAACTTATTCCATTTCGTGGGCATTATTTGATATCTCAACCAGGGAGGTATAACCCTCCCTGTCTCAACTATGGAAATGAGTATTTTGACAAGGGATTTTTTTAACCAATAAGAATAAATTTTATATGAAAAGAAAGCTTAGATCCTCCTCTTTTTAAATCCAAAGGGAACAAAGAGGCTTTCGATTGGCTAAGGTCTTTCAATCACTCTAGCCTCTGTAAATTTGTGCCAAAAATACCTATCTATACGCTTGTAACGGGAGCCGTAGTGCGGTTCAAAATGTGAAAAATGACAAGACTGTTTTTAAAGGAATGAAATTCTATAGATAACAGCATTTAGTATATAATTTACTTTTAAATACCGAAGGGAGCAAAAAAATTATATTGTCTGACTGTAAAAAGGTAAAACATGCCGGTTTCAGAACTGAACTCGGTGCGAAATACAGCGTAGATCGACTATCAGATCAAGGTCGCATGGTTTTAACGAAAATGTTGCACTACGAATTCATGACTCAAATAAAGATCGCAGGAGAGGATCTAATCCCCCCTAAAATTTAATTGAAAATTTCCATTTTTGATTTTTAATGGCGATGAAAATAGCGGCGGTATTCATTGGCGACTCCTAGTGGGAAGTCTGACCTATTGCAAGAAAGGGTTTTTTTTGCTCGTAAAAACCAAAATCGGGAGTTAATACCCCCAACTCCCACATACACACCCCTAACCACACTGGATTTTCCCCTGTATCGTGGTCAGCTTTTTTTATTTTACTATTTCCCCATTTTAAGCAAACACATCAAATTACGTAGAAAATTGCAAGAAATAAAATCATTCCGGAATTTTATTTACATTACTGTACTCCGAAATCTTAATACGGGAAGTCGAGATGATATTAAAAATAAAGTTAACGTGTTATGAAATGCTAATTTTGATTTTAACAAATTATTTTATAAATTCACGGTGTACTTAGAACACACATAAGAATGTTTAGAATAGAAAAAAAGATAAGTTTTCTAACAAAATGAATGGAGGCTGTACCCCAAATCATAAAGTTCACAGTTTATAATATTCCATCCATTCGAAACTACAAAAAGCATTAAAACAACTGTTGGTGTTTGCGTGCCCCAAATAAAGTTTAACCATATTAACAGTTTTTAATAATTGTTTCATTCGGAACTACACAAAGCATTAAAATAAACAACTGTTGCCCAGGCTTTTTTATTCAGCTAATCCCATCGGTATCTCGGTATCTTTTGCATTGCCTATGTCATTAACGCCTTCTATCATTTTGTTTATCCATTCGTAGGGGTTCTATTGTTTTATATCGTTCCGGCGGTCTTTTCTTAAGTTTCTAATGCTTCGTTCTAAAATGTGTTTCCTGTATTATACATCTATCTTATCTATGCTGTAATTTTGAAAAATAAGTTGCGGGGGAAACAAGGAGGTTTTATAGTGAAATAAAACCTCCTTGGGGGAAATAACCGCGGTTTCTTTTTGACCACGATTTTGAGAAGGGGATGGCGTGTATACTTATGCCGAGTTACCGTATTACAGTCGTTTTAGGTTAGGATTGGAATGTGGTTATGATATAATAACATTCCAATCCTAATCTGTTTCATAATAGATGTTGAAAAAGTTATAGTTTGTCGAAAAAAATTGTTGGAAGTTAGAAACAAGCGTGATTTCTATTTAGGCCTATACCTTCCAACTTTTATGGAGCCTATGCATGAGACAATTGATATCCAATAAACAAAAAAAACCTAGGCCTTCCTATGTGCCATATTTTAGGCCTACGTCTTGTGTACCGACCTGTATGGTGATTATGAACCCAGGATTTCGGATGGGGAGGTGCGTTTGGCAGAAATCCGGACCTCATTTTTACCACCATTTTCGGGTTGACAAGCAAAAAAACATCATCTGTCCCAAATTGTCGCGATTCCATGCGCATTCGGCACGCTGCGCGTCCATTTCTGCCTTTTCTGTTGGGGTTTCATCTTTTGACGCTGGGAAAGTGGAAATGAAAGACTTAAACATAGGCGAATCACAATACGTACTGTTTTTTCTCCTGATTTGTTTGTATAACTCATATACTACATCCAAATCATACATATTGTTACATTGTATAGTGGCCATATCATAAAATTCTTCAACTTCAATAAATAGGAATAAAAATATAAAATATTGCAGTTCTGTGTTTGAAAATGTGATGTAATTTTGGCATTAAGTAAGCCATTGTCCCCTTGTTATCGGTGCCGACAAGGTAGGCAAACAAAGAGGGATGGAAACCAGGCCTATAAGAATGATCATTAATACCTCCCCGGAATGATTAGGTGTGATTTTAATAATCCTCTACCCTTCTATTGTATTGTGTTTACACAGGGCCACGTTACAAGTAGGTAGGAGACCAATTACAGTAACCAGATTTATTAAAGAACTACAATACTCGGTTATCAACACAGCAGATATTGGAACAATGGAGCAACATTTTTTTTTGCTCCATGCTGGAACAAAGTGTCTTAGGCCCAGTGTTGCCAGCGAAAAAAAAATAATCTTGCCAGAGGTTAGCCTGAATTTCTGCTAATTTCGAATGACTTCTGCTGGCTCTGGGAACTACTTACCCGGAATAAAGCCACCACTATACAAAGCCACCCCTGTATAAAGCCACCCCACAATGGATTAATCCATTGTAAGACGGGGTTTTTGGTCATTTTTTATTCCGTTCGTTCTGCCTCAACTTTCAAATCTGAGGTCCTCCCTGGTTTTCATACGAAAAAATGGCATTCTTTGCCCACTTTTTCGCAACTTATCGGATATTTGTTCTTTTTTCCCAGCTTTTGCTCTAAATACGGGGATACTTTCCCATCATTTTTAAATATCTCTAAATTCTGCTAAATTTTGCTAAAATAGGTCTGCTAAGAATAGGGCCTAATGCTAAATTCTACAACGATATCCAAATTCGGACTACTGTATGGAGATTGACCGGTTGACCAGATGCAAGTTTTACAGTGACCACACACGTTTTAATCTGCACTACTGTATAATTAATGTTCCACCACGGAATACAGTAGTCTGCGATTTAATGTTAATTAAATGTTAAGGCCCTATAAAAATGAAGTTTAGCATCCTAATTGTTTAACTGGAAAAAAGATGAGGGAGTTATTTTTATTTTTTAAGTCAATGCTTAAGATGTGCTACGGTACTGTACATTTTCCAATTGACCCTTGACCCCAGAATGGGATGTGGTGTGTCCGTGGGAATGTCCAAGTTTAACTGCAAACGTAGCATTTTAGCGGGTACCGCATTTTAGCTACACTTTTTGGTATTTTAATCCTAATTTTTCCCTTAATGACCTTTGACCATCGATTCAAGACCATCCTTAGGGTCCAGGTAAGCTAAATTAGGACCATTTAAAACATTTTACCCTAATGACCTCCAACACTGAACCAAGGCTGGGATGTGTAAGGTGCATGTGGTCCGTAATTAGACTTGTCCATAATGTAATCTTTTAACTTCCATTTGGTATTTTTATCCTATAGAATGATCACTTAACGATCTTTGACACCAAGTTAGGATATGCACCAAACTTTGGGAGAAAGACCTAGATGAGATTTGTTCTGACATTGTTTGAAAATTTGAAGAAAATATAGTTTTTTTACATATGGATTCCAGAGGCGGATCCAGGATTGTGAATTTGGGGCCCATTAAATTTTGGTTGGGGCTCATTAAATTTTGGTTTTGACAAGCAAAAAAAAACTCCATATGATAACAGTTGTGGCTTGTGCCTCCGGGGTCTTGATATACGGCAACTGTGCGTGTGTGTGGGTTTTTTTCTTTAGTCAATCAAAAACAAAACATTTTTTCGGGTAGGAGAGGCTTAAGCCTGTTAAGTCACCCCACACTTAAATTCGACACTGGAATCAGGCAACCAGACGAATTATAGCAGGGAACAGTTAATCAAATGTAATTTAACTGTTCCATGATTATAGTAAAGAATTTCTTTACTCCATCGATGCACAAACGAGTTACCGCAAACTGGCGAGGGTAAAAATCTAGGACAATTTGTTCATATAAAAATATCATGCGTATAAAAACGTAAATCATGGTGTAGGCCATTCTTTTTATTTTTCACACTGGTTGTAGACTGTTGATGGATAAACCACCATACGAGCAGTGTATGTACAGAACATGACGTCAGTGTTACGTAACAAAAACAGGATTATTGCTTGATGGATAACACGTGTGGTTAATTACAGAGGAGCCGGTAAAACATCATGGCCCCTAGATCACGCCTGGATACGGTATGCTGGAATAATCATCACTATGGTCCAGATATGGAATTCCTGTACCCATGGAGGAGGCATGCTGTACCGGTACCCCACTAGTTCGTATTTTGGACGGACCAGTAAAAAACAGCAATGTCCCCTAAAATGGCTATCGCGGGTTTTCCTGACCCTAATTCTGGTTTTACACTATCCCAGTAATTTCTCCAGGTTGGTATCATCGCCTATTACCACCTGTCTTGGTTCAAGACGGTGATTCGGTTTAATTCGTGAAAGATGATTAAAAGGCACCCATTGCGTACCATAGCAGGTGGATCATCATACCTTTCTGATGTTTAAATCATTAACTATTAATTATATTAACGACAAACCTCACATAAAACTGGTGGATCGAGTATTTCATTAAACACTTAAAACATTGTTTTACGCTGTATTGCACAAATTCATACCAATTTCAGTAATTTAAAATACAAGTTTCTATGTACATACCTGTTTTGAAATCTTTACAAAATGTTCAAATTATGTAAATTTATATAATAATGTTTTTGATATGCATAATCAATCATTTAACTCTTTTCCAATTATAAATTTTAAACGTTTACTTTCAGAATCATACAAATCAGAGTGGTTACATAAATTATCACAGAAATCCTTAGATATGTTCAAAAAAAGAACCAGAATTAGAAAATTACCTACTGGATAAAACAAATTTTTACGGTGCTAGTTTAAAATTTAAAGCACGATCTAATACATTACCACTTGACCATAAAGTCCAAAAATGGTCTCATAAAATTACAGGTTTTTGTACTTTATGTGATGATGGAGTAATTGAAGATATTAAACACTTTTCAGTGAAAAGGAGTTGGAAAAATTAAAAAAAACGACCTAACACTCTCTGATGATCTTGTTTTGTGGACAATTTTCTCCAACGAAAATGATGAGGGCAAATTAAATATCATTAAGAGGAAATGTTTCTCTCAGTTAAATTTTAGTTCATCTATTGCATTTGATAGATTCTGTAAAAACTGTTTGTGTGAAAAAAGGTCAGCTCTAAAAAATTCCCAGTAACTGTATTATTGCTTAAAATCTTTAAGTTATGCTTAAGTTTTAGTTAATGTTTATTACTGTATTGTTAACTTTATTATTGATATTTTATTTACTTATTTATTTTTCTTTTCTGTGTTTTGTGCATCTCACTTTATTATTTACACTGTATTTTTTTTTATCGATACTGTAGTTTTAAGCCTTGTTGTTGTGTTTCTTTAAAACCGCACCCTGTGTGCGAGTGCCACCGTTTCAAAGGTGATATGGTCTCCATATACTGTAAATAAATAAATAAACTTTAAATATAATATACAGACTTGGAGCAAGTCTAATTACCACAGATCATGGATCCGTGCCTATGCCTTGTTCATGAGCGGATCCGAAGAGCTGGATAGAGGGGCACCGATGCCGGATGCGCGTGCCGGATAGTGGGGGACTGAATTTTTGTGCAGTGGTGGAGACAGGATTTTCCCGACGGGGGAAGGTCTCCGACAGGGGGATTAACCTGGAGCGGATCGAATGGGGGAGGGCGCAATTTCCAAGGTCCGGACCGGATGGGCGTGGTCACCGGTTGGGTTTTGACAAGCCAAAAAAGGGGAAAAAAACGTTTTGCGCGTCCTTTTAGATAATTTTTTTCCCCATTTGTATGTCTGTTTTCTATTTATAAGGGTCAATTATAGAATATTTTATATGCTTTTCCCTGACAGAAATGCTCAATCTCCCCCACCCCCCTCCCCTCCACTGCCACCACCATTGGTCCTCCCCGGGTCAGTTTTCAAACATGATGCGCCATAGGGGGGCCCAAATTGCTCGCTTCGCTCGCAAGTCTGACCCCCCCCCCTTTCATTCCATCTTGGCTGGGCCCCTGATTTGAGACGAAATTTTGACTGATAGTTTATTGCAAACAATGAGTTCAAGTTCAAATAGGCCTAATATTTGTCCATCCAAGGCATAAAAAACGTTCCAATGGGTGGCAATAGGGCAAGATAGCTTTTTTTCCTTTTTACCACAGGTTCAACCACCCCCTTCCACCAATTCATGGATACGCCCCTGGCGACGGGAAGGAGAAGCTGCCCCCCCCCCCGATCACGTCACCACTCAGGGGCGGATTTAGGGGGCCCAACTGGCGCGCGCTCCTTTTGTCACCAAAACGTAGTTGCGCCCCACCTGCATGATCGAAAATTAAACAGAAAAACCCAAAATACGCTACAAGTGCACCAAAATGGGGAAATGACCTTTTTTTTTTACTCCTCGGGATAAGATTGGCAACCACGCCCACCCGGACTGAAAAGTGCGCTCCTCCTCCCCCTTTCGGAGGATCCTGGATCCGCCCCTGCCACTGACTGATCCGCGCCTGCAATTAGGTGGTGAACATTACGATAATTATGGATGGGCCATCGCCTTACTAAACTCTGGTTTTATGGGGGAGGGGTAAGCCTATGTATCTCCTACCCCGGCTTGTTTTATAGCTGAGAAGGAGTTGGTTTTTTTTTCTTCCTTTAGGCTGGCTAGTGTTGCTGAGTGAGGGGGTGTGCGAGCGGCCCGACCTGCAAATTACCACATATTGCAACCTGGTTTATGCTTAGTTTGTTTATAAGGAAAATTTGTGTTTGTGGTAGTTGGCTCATTTACGGTTATCCCGGGTAACTCATATCCCGCGGGCGGGTTTGATTTTAATTATTAGGCATACTACTAGTTTACTAGTAATAAATTTAAACAAAAGGTCGAAATTCACAGTACAGTATGGATCGATCTTTATCCACTTTATTCTATTGTGATAATTACTGTACAATTTTGTTTGTTTTTACATTAGTATTTTCTCCACATGACAAAATACACTTTTGATTACCGCCGCCTCAAGAAAAGTTTTTTCTTTCATTATAGCTAATGTTTAATCATGGAGCTATAAGGTTTAATGTTGTTTCATTCACGCCATTTTTAAAGGAATATTATTTAAAATGTAAGCGATTCAGGATTCCAGACAATTTTTAGTTGCATGCCATTCGCAACAACAACATATATAACTGAATACTGAATGTTGAACGGATTATATGCTAATTAGCTAATTTGCATACTTCACAGCCTTTCGGCTTTTTCTAATAAAATAACTATGTAAATTATTTATACAGTAGTTTTTTTTTCTAAGAGAAGCTATTGTAACAAAATAATTCAGAAAATTAGTATGGGTAGCATACGATTATCAGGCGCGCGCGTTATTTTTGCGGAATGCATGAGGGGCAGGGGCGGAGAGTTCGGGGTTTAACACTACAGTGTCTATACGACTCAATCTTCGGCGGGAATAACCTACTGCTTTGTTCTACGGAGGAAATAATGGTCCAACCTAGACTACCCGGGGGAGTTTTATTAGGGTGCGCGAGCACCGCCTGAGGTAGAAAAAAAAATTAAGTAAATAGGTCCTAGATATGAAGGTTTGTGCCTCCACGGCACCCACCATCCCCACTCTACACCCACCGCCTCTTGATCCGTCACTTACCACCAGGGTTTTGGATAAATAACTGCATAATTTAATGCATGACTGAGATCCTCAAGGTTATGTACAGGGGCGGCGGAACGTTGGGGGAACGAAGTTAAATTTTGCTCGGCTACCCCAGCCCGCTTAGTATTTAATGGGCAAAAAACGTTGTTGCCTCTAATTATGTGCTTTCCTGGTCCCTAAAGTGGTTTTCAAGCCCATATTTATATATACCATAGTTTTTGAGTTGTGAAATGTGCATTTTGTAGTTTGAGTGCCATTTCAGGGGACCATCCCCCTGAGTTATCACTGGGGGCGAGTCCCCAGCCCCATCTTCCGCCGCCCATGGTTATGTAGAATATTTAAAAACAAAACTGAAGAAAACTATCGTAGGAACGAAATAAAGTTGATATGGCTATAAGAAAACTGAACACTAGTCGAGCCGCCTTTCATCTTTGCGTGTACAAAGTTCGCGCTTATTCTACATGCGCGCGTACTTATTTACCACATAGGTTTGATTTTCTGTGAACTTTGACTTGTTTTTATCTTTGATATGTGGTAGTAGAATGACAGCTGTTTTGATTCATACGAATTAAATACGAGAGTTATGAACATTGTTTTTTTTTTTTTTTTGCTTGTTTAAAAGTACAGAAAAAGCGGAAAGAGTAGGCCTAGACCTATATTACGGTGTATCTGTTCAGGACCTTCCAAATGTTGTGGTTCATGGTAAATAACAGACCTCATTAAACCCTTAAACCCTTTAGCAAATGCGTAAAGGGCCAATCGCGTTTCCCACATTACCGAAAAAAGGTTTGAGTAATACTGTATGTCTTTACTTTACTATACTATTAATACTGGATGCGGAAAACATTGCTCGATTTATGGTGAATGTATTATTTTTTCACTCACTGCTAGTTCAATCAATGAATGAAGTAGCATCGTTTGGCAAACCGTACCACCACCATAGTTTTCAAATTGAATGAATGTTGCTTGCAATAAATATATTTTGTAAATGTTGTAGTTTTGTTTATGATTCAATTTTATGTGTGCCTACTGCAAAAAGTTCAAATGAATTATCAAAAATACAGTAGGCATGCTATCTTTGATAGAGTAAAAATATCGATGTGCGCGATAGCCGATCACAGAAAGGACCACGTGTGTTATTACGACGAACGCCCCGCCCACCACCACAACGTTAACTGCGTTTTAGCCAATCACTGCGGCTGATGATCTGCTGATCTGAATATAGCACCGGTTTTAAAGTGAAAACGCATTACTTTTTAAACTTCACTCATAATATTAACATCTTGATATTGTGATTCTGCAAATACCCACATAATTTTCAACAATGCTTTCGTCTTCTGCACCTATTAATTCGTTTATGTTCATGTCGAACTTTGGAGGAAGTACCACAAATGAATTAAATGGCGAATTTCAACCCATGACTGATTATTTGGGACTCAGTGCGCTGGTCGGCAGAGTTGGAGACGATGGAAGAAAACGGGGTCGGTCGCTGTCAAGTGGTGGGTCTTCCAATGGTTTGGACTCAACAACGAGCTTACTTAGCAGCTTGTCAGATGGTGACGAAATTACTATGGATCGTCTGCGTTTTGAATTCAAAACGAATGGCATCGACAGTGAGCTAGACCCAGAGGATTTTGATTCTTGCTCAGGTTTTCAGGTAAACACATTTTTTGCGTTTTAAATATTTAATTTCATTATTCATTTTCATTTTAATAATAATAAAAGGGGGAATTATTATAAGTTTTAAGGCAAAAAACACGAGATAGGCCGGGCGTCAATTTCTAGCCTCCTGATTTTTGTTTCAAATGCCAACTAGAATTGAATTTGTCATTCTGACAAATTAGCTGATCTGCAGAGACCTTTGAAATGACATTTGACCCTAGCTT
>JAOTQE010026256.1:0-10476 GCA_025631205.1 Nesometra sesokonis | reverse complement strand
GGAATGTGTTAACATCTGGTCCACAGCACCTTGAGACTACGGTGTAAGGCGCTATATAAATCTAATTACATTACATTGATCATTGTCGTGTAAAATTTATTCTAGTATTCTGATTGACTGCATTTTTTCGCTTCGTAAAAAGTAAAAACAATTCAAACTGCCAAATACGCTGTAGCAAGAAAGAAGGGAGAAAATAAATGGTCTGCCAAATTTTGGTTGCTGAAACTGCGCAGTTGTACAATCGGTCGCTTTTTGTTCACACAAATAAATTCGCCTAGTGGAAAACGACCATAAAAACCATGTCAAAACTATTCTACTGCAGTTACTGTAGTAATCCATTGCTATTTAGTCTGCTCCAGTCCTACAGTTATTCAGTGCCATTATGTTTTGTTTGTTGACTGCATTGACATACTAGGTCATATCTCAACATATTGCTTTTTGTAATTCTTTTCAGGTACTGAACCTAATGCTGCTGACTTACTGTAGTATCTACAGCAGGATAATTTTGACTTGGTCCTTTAAGAAAGGAGATAATGTTTTTTCACATGAAAACATCACTTGTAGCAATTAGAGTTAATAATACTGTATGGTTGTTGTGCCATGTTGAATTGAAATTATCTTTATTCAAATTGATATTAAAAATTTGTTTGCAGCAAAGGCTATTAAGGTATCCTTGCAAAATATAAAAATAATTATTAGATCCATGAAATAAATTAATTTGAGCACATAAAAACATACATATCAACTAATTATAAGGAAATAATTAAATGAGGAATATAAACAGCAAAAGACAGATAATTAAAAGGGGAGATATTGGGTGTTTCTATTCAAAACACAAAATAATTATAATTAATCAATATTTTCATGAATGTCCTTCGATCTGCCCATGATGCAACTTACTTTTTCTCCTCAGTAGAATTGGTTAATGACTACCATTCTGGTGATAATTATGTCACCATTACCCATAGAAGAGGTCTCAATTTGGAGACAATTTGGTGGGATTCAGTCATTAGTTTGTTTACATTTGGTTTTACCAGTTCATTTCTTGTGATCGCTTTCAGAAGAATAGTACATTAGTAATGTTATAAATTTGTTAGTATTGAGAAGTATCTAGCCATTTATTTTTTAAATGAATATCAAGATGATTTTCAGCCATGTTCAGGATTGCCACAACGAAAACCAGGGCAAGCGGCAGAACATTTGGCAGCATAGACTTAATTTCTATATATGAGGCATGTTGTGGCAAAACCACCAAGTTGTAGGAAAATTGAAAATTGAGTTTTTGTTATAGCCATATTACACTTTACATAAGCTTTAAAATGAGGGGTCAATTATCAAAATCGTACAATTATAACTAAAGTTATTGAACAAAATGGTCCAACATTTCCTTTGTAATTCTTTATATTTCCTGTTGTTTATTTTCTTATTTCTCAATAACTTCCTGTGCGACAACTGGGTGGTTTTGCCATGACTAGCCTCATATTGTTCCATCGGTATATTGGACTGGGGAATAAAATGAATGATATACTGGCCTATGGAATGATAATTTTCAAATGTTAAACTTAAAATTTGAGTGCAGTAAAATGTTATTGCAAAATATGTTTCAATTCATAACTGGGTGTAAAGATATTTTTATACCTCCCGCCCTAAGTATGCATTTTATAGCTTAAAAAACATCGTAAACAGTAAATCCACCCTTGAGTATAAGCTAACCCCTGTCTCTTAGGTCATTTATATGCAAACCAAGGCCATCTGGTACAAGCCCATCCACTAATTTAAAATTTGAGTACATTGTCTTTTAATTTCAAAGCAGTTAGGTATAAAGATTTATCATAATTACTATAACGATATTTATTAACATTTTTGTTTCTATAAAGCGCTTGAGGCTTTTAGAAAATGAAATATATCAAGTCCGAATTAATATGAATATTATTCTACACCTTCGTGGCCTAAGTATACATTTGGAAGCTCAATCATAAACAAGATATTTTTGTTGTCTAATCCCTAAATTTGAGGTGACTTAAAGTGAGTATTAAATCAAGTGGGTCTATTACTACAATACTGTACAGCATTTATGTTGTTTTCAATAAGGATATCCATATAATAACAGTGTTGACAGTAAAGATGACTGGCTAATTATTCCCTTTTATGAAAAATCAATGTAGTGTGATGTCCCACTTCAGATCATACACTGGACACTGTATGTTTTCCGGGGGCCCCACAGATGCATGCCACCATGGATCTTCACCAAAATATAATCAAGTTTTCCTTGGGTCATTTCCAAACTTTCCTGAAAATTTTTTTCAGAATCTGTAAATTACTTTTTAAGTTATGCTGCCAATAGACAAATAAACACACACAAACACACCCACCAACACATAACCAACACAACATACACAAACACATCCACCAACACGACTAAAAACAGTCTCGCAAACTTCGTTGGTAGCGGTAATAAATGTGACAACAGCTTCTGAAACCCATTGTCCACATGGAATGAACACCACTTTGAGTATACTGTTAAATTGGCATTGATTTGAGTTCTATTGTTGACTTACCATTAGGAAATAATCAATAATCACTGTGTGTATGACCAGCCTATTGCAGCAAATTATGTGTCTTAAATGACACATTTAGAAATGCTATCAAAATTCATCATTCCAAAAATCTATATTTATAGTAAAGAATTTGAAATACAGTAATTCTAGGTAGATTTTAGTTTAATAATTGTTGTACACTAAAGACTTTTAAAATAATACTCAAATTGGCATCTATAAATAATCCTGTGTAAAAAGTTGCGTTATTTAATTAAGGCGTAATACAAGTAAAATTAGAATTAATTTTACTGCACAATGGAATATTTTTAGCAATAATTAATTTCATTAATAAATGAAAAGAACATTTATTTTGATTCCTTATATTGTGCAATAATTAATGCAATGCAAACATCTATTATAGGTTCATTGCTTTAATAATCTCCCAAATTCATCCAAAAAATTTAAATTGAAAATGTACCTGTTTACTATTTCTGAAATAACAAACATGGATTGGTTACATGCATAACTGTTAGTTTTAATTTTGGGCAGAAAACAAAGCAAAATTGTTTTACACTGTTAGTCTAGGTAGTGAATAGTGAAATTAAATGGAAACTTCTCAAGCCTAAGTCGTGCATATTCAATCAACTACCCATTGTTCACTAGAGTTCAGTCACTTCTTGCCGTGTTCCAGCTCTTTGGCCAAGGATACCCTTCTGTACCGCCGATATTGCGACAAGTTTGAAAATATCACCACCAATGTCAGTAATTTGGTCATAGACTTCACGCCAGCTGTTTTCATGTGAACTTCACATACTGACACATAACCACAACATTTTCATTACTGCTAGCAAGTACACTTGTAAAAGTTAATTCCTAAAATGGAGGAATTCTGTTGTTGACAAATATAACACTGGCACTCATTTCGGTAACTTGAACAACATTCTAAAAGAATTATTGTAACAAACTTGCAAAGAGTGCAATATATAGTCATGTCTTGCAATTTATCCAGAGTGCCGAACAGTAATGTTGATTCAGTATGCCTTAAATAACATATGAGGCAAGGCATGGCAAAACCTCAGTAAGTTATTGAGAAATAAGCAAATAAACAACAGAAAATATAAGAAATACGAAGAGAATTTTTATCTATTTTGTTGCATAACTTCAGTTATTGATGTCTGATTTTGATAATTGACCCCTCATTTTAAAGCTTCCAACATGTGTAATATGGTTTCAATATTAAATCCATTTGTCAAATTTGCGACAAGTTGGTGGTTTTGCCATGACATGCCTTATATGTTTAACATGATTTGGAACAAGCTAAAAACTTTCTACAAAGCATATTATTATTCATTATTATTATCTGGATTATTATAATGTTCTATTTACTGTTTGTAGTAATTTAATGTTATAGCTATGCTAACCCAGACAGCTTATATCAGGTATGCTAGATTTTAACACTGTGTGGTCGTGCATCTCTAACCTAGTTGGTACAATTAAAAGGAGGGAGGTGGCTGGAAAGTGAATTAACATAATGATTGTACTGAACACTTCTACTAATTTTTTAAATTAACTTATAATTTTCTCATGTTTTTGACATTGAAATTTTAAAATTAATATTATTAACAGAAAATCTTTTTAGTTGTACAAGCAATTGCATGTTTTTTATACAAACAAAACTACAACAAAATTATGATGCACTAATACTTTTACATAACAACCAGCACTAAGTGTCTGATGTGAGCATGTGTTTTAATATGAGGGCAGTTTAACCATTGAATTAAGTAACAAGCTAGAACACAAACTCTTTACTCTTTATATCATTTGTAATTGATTTGAGAGCATTTGGAAAATGCCAAATGCACTGGCTTCAATATAATGTAACTTCTTTTGAAAGTATTTCTCAGATTTTTTTTAATGCACAAAACCTGTTTGTAGTAATTTTTCACTTACTTGGTAGTTTTCTATGGACAAAATTAATGGATGATATCATAATTTATACATAGAGAAAGGAGTAAAGCAGGATTTTAGGTTTTGCATTTTACTTCAATCTGTTTACATCAGGAGGGAGCTATTGCGGTGTATGTTGTTTGCATATCAAACTATAAATTAAAACAAATTAACATCTTTCTGTACATCATTTCTCCCCTACCGAAAAAAAAAACAGATGAAAAAATGGGGGATGCTTGTTATTTGCAATATGGTATAAAAAGTTGGAGGTCTTTTCACATTTAAAAATGTGTAGGAGACTTGTTCTCGTGTCCCCCATGATCTCTGTGACAATGAAGGGACACGAGACACAATTGGGGATGGTATCCTTCCCACCTCATTTCCTTTTGATGGTAACCACAAAGAAACACTTTGGGGCATAGAGCACTTACCTTTACGAAGTAACACACCCATTACATTACAATCCTTTTCTTCACTCCCTTCTTGTGTTTTAATTTAACTCTAACATTCATCTCTTTTTAATACTTGACCTTTACTGTGTTGTATTGATTTTCTGTATGGTTTTCGTTAACATGCCATATGAAACACCTTATATTGAGATCTCTACCCTATGAGTCTCTTTATTTTAAATTTTTAATCTATTCTCATCATTCATTTAAAAGTAATAAATATTTATACATATTTTTAGCAGTAAGAATTTGCATTACAGTAATTTTAATATTTAAAATTCAAGATTAAGAATATTTTCATTGGCATTATTTTCACATTACAAGAAAGTGTTGATTTCATTTGGTGTATAATTTTCCTTGAATTCTTCTGATTACCTTGTTAGTTACAATGCTATGGTCTTTTGGTGATTTACATGTTTGCTTTGAACCCAGAGATTCTGGGTTTGCACCTAGTCACTCCAAGCTTGCTTTTATGAAGAAGAACAACACCCTCCCTAAGAAGAAAAAACAGTTAAAGATAGCTTTTATAAATACAAAGGCAAGGTGAATGTTAAGTTTGCATTGAAAAATAAAAAACAAACTTTGTTTTTTAGATGTACATTTTTTAATTTCGTGTTACATCCAACAGCTTTTTTTGCAATTTTAAAGATCTACAGTGTGCCATGCTTTCTGAACCATTTCTTAATATGAGCCTTAGGGCGTGTTAAGTTGTGGGAAAGAACATAGCGTTCAGCCAGGTTCGAACCCAGGACCTCAGGATTGCAGGCAAGCATGCTCACCACCAAGCTACAGCGCCTCTTATCCATAGACAACACTTATACCTTCTTTGGCAAATTTTGTTGGGCAATCAGCTCGACATTGATTGAATAAAAATAAAATTTTAGATTTTACTTAATAACTTGTATGTACAAGGTGTAAGATATGTATTGATTTTTTAAGAAAAGAAATAATGAGTGTTAACAAAATATCTGCATTTAAACAAAATATTCATGCATCATCAGAGGTTGAAGTACAAATTTTATTTTTGTTTCAAATTTGCTAAAGTGCTGCATATATGTTTTAAATTGTAAATAAACATTTTTAAACAATGTATAAAGAAGGTATAACCTAGGGATTTTAATGACAACATTAACATTCGTGTACAATTCAAAATTATTGATATTCTTGTTATTCAGTAAAGTATTATTAATATACAATGTCTTTTCATAAACAATAGTTGTTATCCCTCTCAGTGACATTCAGTATTATAAATTCATTCATTTTATTCATCAGTCATCTTTTATTTCTGAATTTCACATCCATCTCTACTTTTGTTAACCTAAAAACTAAATTGCTGTACTATTAGTTATTAGATGAAGTTGGGTGTGATATTAGCCCAGGACGATAGCCCGACCCTGTTAAAAACTTAGGACAGATTTTCGTATCATGCCCTACTCAGCCTAATCAATTTTATAATACCTTATTTACTCGTTGGGTTTCATTTTACTCATTTTGATTTTAAACGTTGCAAATCTGCGCTTCAGTACAGGCACCGGTTTGCTCACTCGCAATTGCTGAAATGCCACTGTACATTGATAAACAAGTGTTGCTAAGCTAGTTGCTATGCAACTCTCTAACAATGCATACGCTGTTTCTTACTGACATGATATGGTCCATGAGTATGCAGCCAGGGGGTGCGATATGAGAGCAAACCTAGTCAATGATTGCCCAATGAAAATTTGAGAACATGCTTGATGGTATGACAAAAAACTGTCCTTGCCAGAAACCAACCCGGTATTTCTGACAGTTGTGATTTTTTTTTTAAATGCATTGTCTGTCTGCTTCTTCACAGTTACTTTGGCAATATTTATTTTTGTACACCTGTTTATTCTTTTTTATAGGCCCTGAAGCAATGGAGAACATCCAAGTAGTAGATTTGCCTATAGTTGATGGTCTTCACCCTAAACCAGACTTCCTACCACTAGCAGTTCCAGAAGACTTAGCAACTGATCTAATCCACCTACATGGACATCCCATTGTATGGTGGGTTGGCCAAGTCTTAAAATATATCTTAAGACCAAATGAATTACTACAGCAACAGATACAAGAGATGGAAGAAAAGCATAACTTCCAACATCCTATTGTGGGGTAAGTTTTTAACTCATCAACAGACTTAAGTCACCTACATGGACATCCCATTGTATGGTGGGTTGGGCAAGTATTAAAATACATCTTTAGACCAAATGAATTACTACAGCAACAGATACAAGAGATGGAAAAAAAACATGACTTCCAACATCCAATTGTAGGGTAAGATTTTAACTTGGCAATTGACTTCTTTATCCACCTACATGGACATACAATTGTATGGTGAGTTGGGCAGTCTTAAATATACATCTTAAGACCAAATGATTTACTACAGCAACAGAAGAGATGGAAGAAAAGCATGACTTCCAACATCCTATTGTGGGGCAAGTTTTTAACTTAGCAACAGACTTAACCCTTTGAAAAAAATAATTCTGTTAACATGGTAGATAATGGTAGTAATAAGGTATATATAGGTAGTTAACAGGGTTAATCCTATAATAACTACATATCAATGGATACTACCAAGGATATGGCCAGCAATGCTCTACAAGTATACATAGAAAAATACAGCCATTATTTAGTATAAAACTTAAGACATTAATAACATCAACAGGCAGGATAATTGTGTACTATCTTACTAGGTAGTTCTCTGTGGTTCTTTGTAGATCTCCCTAGTAATTTAACATGGTAGACCTACCTAGTCAGAGGGTGTTATTTTTTCAAAGGGAAAGCACCTGCATGGCCACCCCAATGCATGTAGTGATGGCCAAGTCTTAAAATACATCTTAAGATTAAATTAATACAGAAACAGATGGAAAACAAGCATGACTTCCAACATCCTATTGTGGGGTAAGTTTCTAACTTATCAACAGACTTAATCCACTGTATGGTGAGTTAAGAAAGTCTTTAAAGTACATCTTAAGACCAAATGAATTACTTCAGCAACAAATACAAGAGATGGAAGAGAAGCATGATTTTCAACATGGATTACATTTAGGCCATGTTTCCGCAGGAAAAAAAATATCCGATAAATTGTCGCGATAAAAATTATCCGATAAAAGTGCTTCAGAATCAATTAGCCTATTCTGACTTAATAAAATTATCCGATAATTATCCGAATACTGTATTATCCGATAATTGACCTAAATGCGATAAATTTTGACCTTTGACACGGGGTCAACCTTGATCTTGTTTTTGCGATGATTTCACCGTGGTGCAACCGGGGTGCCACGCGAGGGAAAGGGAAATCACCAAAAAATCACCGGAAGTTAGTGGACTCGCAATGCATTATGGTCTACACTGAGTTTGCGCAGTTGCATTTTTTTAATTGATTTGATTGGATAATATTTTATTGGAAAACCCGAAATTCCTGCGGAAACATGGCCTTACTTTCATTTACTGATACATTCGAAACTTCTATGAAAGATGGTGCATGTGCTTTATCGACATAGTAACAGCGTTAGAATATACCACGATTTGATTGTTTCTTCTTATAAAGTCACTGTATTTGGTACCTCCTAAGTGGCCATCTCCTGTACGCAGACACTTTTTTGCAGACTTGAGGATCTCCGCTTATGCGAAGTTCAGCTGTAAACAACCATTAAATATTTTACTTGTCTTCACAGGGTTCATGTAAGAAGAACAGATAAAGTAGGAACAGAGGCTGCCTTCCATGATATATCAGAATATATGAAACATGTTGAAGAATATTACGAATTAATAAAAAGGAGACAAACAGTAAAGAAAAAAAATGTATATTTAGCAACAGATGATCCAAATTTATTAGAAGAAACTAGAAAAAGGTAACAATTGTGTTAGGTTGTGGTGGTGTGAATAGTGGTGGTCATGGTGGTTATGGCATTAATGGTCTTGATAGTGGTGGTCGTAGTATATGATAGTGGTTACGGTGGTGTTGATGTTGATAGTGGTGATGTTGGTGTTGATAACAGTGATGGTGGAGTTCGTTGTTATGTTGGTTGTTGATAGTTGTGATAATGGTGTTGGTTTTGATGGTGGTGATGATATTGGTGGTTGCGGTTTTGATAGTGGTGATGGTGGTGTTGATATCAGTGGTGGTGGTGGTGGGTTTAATAGCGGTGATGGAGATGTTGGTAGTTGTAGTGGGTGGTGTTGGTTTTGATGGTGGTAATGATGGTGAAAGTGGTGGTGTTGGTGGTGTTTATTCTGGTGGTGGGTGGTGTTGGTGTTGATACTGGTGGTGTTGGCATTGATAGTGATGATGGTGGTGTTGAAACTGGTGGTGTTGGCATTGATAGTAGTGATGGTGCTGTTGATAGCAGCGGTGAGTGGTGTTGGTGTTGATCCTGGTGGTGGTGGTGGTGGTGGTGTTGATAGTGGTTGTGGTGTTGATACTCTGGTGGTTGTTTTGATAGTGGTGATATTGGTGATGGTTATGGTTGTCTTGACAAGGTGTGGTGTTGTTAGTAGTGGTGGTGTTGATAGTGGTTGTGGTCATGTTCATGATAGTTGTTGTGGTGATAGTGTTGGTGGAGGTGATGGGTGATGACAACTTCAAGGGTTGCAGAATCATGTTTGAGGTACAGTACTTGGGCAACCAATGATCGGCATCATACAACCATAAATTTGTTAACGTGTTGACAGATTACATTCTTTATAGTTCATTGTCTGTTTGGAAGCTGCATAGCTCATATAGCCCACTTGTTCATCTACACATGGTGACGTTTATTTTTTTTCTTGGTGTCTCTTTGTCAGTGTGTCTGATAAATATAACAGTAATAATAAAAATTTCAATTATCTATTTGCTTATTTATACGATTGGTCGGAGCCTTGCCACTCTCCACTTACTAGTAATTTATGTGGGCAATTAACAATTATTTGCAGCAAGCAGATTCCCAAAGAAAAAAAAAATATTTTGCATATTCCAGAAGCTCTGAACCATGGAGATCCGTGTTCTAAATGAGTGGTCTAAATATTTGTGTAACGTGGTATAACGTTAAATCACTCAGAGGAAAAAAGTTGGGTGTTGTCTCTCAATTCCCATCAGATAAAATTATCTTTAAATTATCTTTAAAAGTATATAAACAGACACCTTTTGCTTGTGTTTCTGAAAGTTTAAAATAATCTTGAAATATCACAGTATTTATTTTTGTTTTTCAGATATCCAGATTACCATTTTATAAGTGATAATGATATATCTAAATCAGCGAGTATCAATCAACGATATTCCGACAACTCATTACGTGGAGTTATATTAGATATTCATTTCTTAGCTAATTCAGATTTTTTAGTTTGTACATTTTCATCACAGGTAAGTCTAAATATTTATATGTATTCTTCTAAAGTATTATCATCATCATAGTCTCTTCAGAAACAAAGTAATAGCCCCCTGCCACCACCATGTACAATGCTCACATGCAATATGCACATTTTGTTACTTACAGACTGTTTAACCCATTAGGACCTATGCATATAATGTATTGTTGCCAATTACTCTC
>JAOTQE010026245.1:0-10476 GCA_025631205.1 Nesometra sesokonis | reverse complement strand
CTCGTTTGAGATCCCGTCTGGCCCACACGGACTGGAAAAGTGCGCCCCCCCCCCTTTCGACGGATCCTGGATCCGCCCCAATAGGGAATAATGGATAATGAGATAATGGAGGAAAACATTTCTCCAAGTAGCCATTTTAATCAAAAAGTGTGTCTATTGCTCATATTACACAATGCTAAAAAATAGAAAAAGTATAAATTTTGAAAACTATATCAAAAGTTACATTAAAAATTATCTGTTCTAATGTGAATTTGACTGATCTTTCCATTTATGTGAGTTATATTTGTAATGTGAGTATGAGTTTCAAGCACAACCCTTTCAAAATCTCTCTGTGCAAAGGTGGGCGGGGCCAACCATTCTAGAAATGTTCCACCCACCCTAAAGCCTATTTTAAGGCATTTCACCCAGGCTAATTTCAACTTATCACCTGCCCGAAGCCTCTGAAAAGGGTAAAAATACTGGTTTTGACCATTTTATCACCCATCATTACATATACCCTTACATTTTTTCCAACCACCCTTGGATTTTTCTAGCTACATCCCTATAGTATCACTATTGTTTTTAGACTCACCTTGCACCATGTTTTTTGGCATTATCTCATTTTCCAAATGTTGTGAAATTTTATTTTTTAGATCAGAACTAATTGTTCTATAGCAGGGGCGTATCCAGGATTTGGCAAAGGGGGGTGCTCAACCTGGGTTAAATTCTGGGAAGCAAAAAAAAAGACTTTCTTGCCCTTCTCCTCCGAAGGGGGTGCTCATTTCTGCTGAAGGAGGGTGCTCGAGGTCCAGATTTTCAAATTTCTTTCCTAATTTTAATTTTACTGTTTTTAAGCATCCGAAGAGGGGTGTTCAAGCACCTCGGCATCCCCACTAAATACGCCACTGTATAGATTTGTCCATAGAAATTTTAATCCTGGATTTTGAAACACATTTATGCTAAGCCTGATCATAAACTACGCAAGTAACACAAATTCTAAACACCAGAATATACTGTTAATAAAATTGATATTCGAGTTTGTGAAAAGGTCATGGAATGTAAATTTATCAGTGATGGAATGTTTCAGCCTTTAATACTTCTCCCTCACCTATGGTTTATCCCTCTTTATCATTTTCCAAGGAGCTATTGATGCAAACGTAAACTTGTGGAATACGACAAATATGAAATTCAATTGATAGCCGAAGGGAAAATAGGCAACGTATTGAAGAGGTTTAACCACATTAGCAATCATATCAAGCCCTCTGCTGTCTGCTAATAGCCCTATTCATCTTGCCTTGCATCTTATTACGTCGGAATGATCCATCGGAGTGAATGTTTATACATCTTCTGAGATGACTGTTAATACGCCTGGAGCAAGACGACAGGAAGTCGGAGAGCGGGATCACACTGGCTACCATATTCATCACATGCTACCTAGAGGGACACACTCAATACAATATACCACAAGACTATAAGTTGCGCTGGCTGGCCTTACATACAAATAATAAAACATTGTTAACAGGCGTCAGCTTCTTCTGATCTTTCTGATTTAACTATCATAAATATTGTATGCTATAACCTTGTAACCTTGTTAATGATGTCAAATTTGTTATTTTTATTGTTATACAAAACTAGAGAAATTCTAGATTGAATTTAGCATTTAATTTAACAATTTAAGTAAAACTATACATACAGAAATATTGTATGTATGGCACTAACCTTATTGATGATAACAAATTTCATATATCCAGTCTTAGTCAAAGTAGAATGAATGTAGGCCAAAATTTAATCGCTATAAAGTAAATATTTTCTTATTATTCCAAAAATGTAGAAGTTTAGGAATATGGTAATCAAAATTGAAATAACAATAACTGAGGTTACTTATTTAATTAGCACACCTCCAGTTGTTCGATGTCGGTAAGAACACATGGGCATACTTAACTTAAATAAGCAATGATTTGACAGGGCGTACAACCACAAAATTCCGCCAAAAGGGATATGTCGCATCCAAGCAAATATTTCAGAAAGTGAAAATGACGTTTGGCAAATGCTTTGAGGGCTACTACATGTCTGTAATTTGCCAAAATTTAAACCTTAACCCAATTCATGTTCTGGCGTAAAATGGAGTTGACATTTGATTACCTGGATGAAACCTAACTTATTTTATAAAAAAAATAGGGACAGTATATATACATATGTTATAAACAAACAGATGCATGAGATTTGATCAATAAATTGACGCAACATGTATAGGTGCAGTGGTCCATTTAGGGCCTATGATTTTGGATTTTCTAGATGCTCTCTGATGCACTCTTACAAGGCATATATTTTTCAAATAAAAAACTAAAAAATGAAATGAATGTTATGAAATATGCCAAATTTAAAGATTTTTATGAGGGACATCTTCCTGACTCAGCGCGTGCGCATGCATATAAGCAAGGGGGGCGGGAAGCGACTGAGCTGGGGGAGGGTTTAGGAGGGGGTCTCACCCTCCCATAGTATAGAGAAAATTTGTAAACTCTTCATGATGCAATCTGGTGCATACTTGAGTGAATATTTTTTACTTATTTTGAAAGACAAAAGGGAAACATACCAATTGCAACAATGACTTTAATTCTTTTGAACTATGCTACTGATTATATGCCCAAGTTGCAGACTTCGTTGTCCTGGGTAGATGTTTTTCCAGCATTTACCCCTGTCGGATCCCAATGCGTAAAAAAAAAAAAATGGGTGCCAGTGTGAGATCATGAAATGGAGTCAGATTAGTAGTAAGTCTTATGTCGAATGCATGAGACGGTGTGAATTAGTAAGTTTTGTATGTTATTTCTTTAAAACAAATTTCTAAATTTAACTAGCTAATTCCAAAGAAAAAACTAACCACCCTTCAAATAGTGCATTCCATAGAAACTGAACAGAAATACAACAATGGTGTGAAAGGCTGTCTGGTATAAATGTTATTATTGTGTTAAGTTGATAAAAACTACTGTACTAAATAATTGATTTACCAAAATTATTAAACAGAAAATAATTTAGTCTCACCCCCACCCCCAAGTCTGTGATCATTTCCTGTGTATAGTATATGATTAATAATTGGCATTGTTTTAAATGATTGACAGTTTTCCTTGATGATTCCTCATTAATTATCACATATGATATCTATTGAGAGTCTTCCAATTCATTAGCTAGGTCAGGAGATAAATTTGTTCGTACAATGTACTCATTTTGTGGAGGAGCTGAAGAGAATGATCTGTCCTGTAGAGTATGGTAACAGCTTGGTTTACTCATCTAGAAAACTATTAAACAATTATACAATATAGATATCCATCCTGATATTAATACTCAATTGCCAAGTTCTATTTGCATAAAATATTTTTATTAGAGTAGTTAATCAGGTCATAGATACACCATTTTCTTTTTGTCTATTTGCTTTTTTTATTTAAAGATGTATTGTCACCTTAAAAATGACAAAAAATTGATTTTGAAAATAACTTGCTTCTTTTGAAGAAATATATAAATTATGATCATTCCACCCAAAATTAGAATATTAAAAAAATATTTACCCCTACTTTGCAATATTATAATACTTAAAATTAGCAAAAATCCACTAAAAGGCTGGAAGCCTCTAAATTTGTGGTCATTTTTGTAAAATCTTATTAAACAATTTTTAAATAAAGTAATTTCTATTCTCAAGTTCATAACTTTGATGTTACATTAATATGAGCAAATTAATTTCTAAATTAATGGTGATGACTTTTTGGTCATTTTTCGAGTGACAATACATATTTAAACGTCTACATCTAATTTTGTACTCGCCAGGATCCATCAGTCTGGACATTATGTCAAAGATTAGTGGATGCATGCATAATCATTTAAATTATGTACAAAAACAGTAGGAAGATGTAAACTTAAAGAAGTTGGGTTGGTGCAGGTAAAATTGGTTTATACATCTTAAACTCAGTCCACAATACAAACTTATTTGACAAAAAAAGTTGATCAAATCCTTATATGGATGATATATATGATATTTTATATATGGTCATGGTGTGACATCATCATGACCATATATAGGCATGTCAAAGTTTTTTTGTCAAAGAAAATTTGATAGCCTGGACTGAGCTTAAGCTAGGCTTAGAATTGCCTTCTTGAAGCCACTCTATGGAAGAAGTGTGAGAGTGGCAGCGGTCAAACCAATCCACCAGAAGAAAGAATGAATACCTGTATTGTATTTATACTTAATAAGAGGTAAGATGATATTAGTGATATATTTACATACATTAATAAGTGTATTATTTGTATGTGCGTGTATGTCCCTCCAATCGTCTGCTGGTCTCACCAATAGTTGCTGTTCTTTGCAGACCTGCCAACTCTCCAGCAGGTGTCACCTGATAGTCAATTTAATCTCCAGTTCCCTTGACTGAATAGTTGGGTTCGCACTCAGAATTTATCGTGATATTCATTATCATGATGTTCTATATGAACCCGCCAGGAAGCTATTATTATGATTTTCTTTAGCATGTTAATCCTTGCTAACATGTTCTTCTAGAGCACGATAATTATCAGGATCTTGAGAAGTTTATCATGATATTAATTCATAAAATGAATTCAACCAATCAAGGACAGTGTATTTAGTAGGTTGTTTGCAGGTTTCCGCCCAGTCACTGCTGTTCATTGTTATTTAACCTCAGCTTCCATCAATTAATCCAATCAAAATTATAGCAAAGATAGCTAATTAGCATATAATTATCATGATCTTGTTTTTTATGTGAACCATTTTTACTTAACATGCTAAAGGAAGTCACGTTAGATAAACGCTTTAAAATTCTGTATGAACATGGCTATTGTAATTTTTACCCAATTTCCTTAATTTATAGGTCCCCTATAAAATAACCTGATTTTCCATAAATTTGATTGATTTATCATTATTATTGAACACATTTCCCCTCCTTTTCCAAACCCAAATTTCACACTAAAATGGAAATTTTCTAAAGTCTCAAAATCAGGAAACCAGTGTAAAGATTTAATTTCTAAAAAGCTGATGTGTATAGGAAAAAAATAGAAAAAAAAACTGGATGATCCAAGGATTGTCAGGTTTGGGAAAGTTGACTATTAAGTATGGCATCTCTAAAGCCACAATCGCACTTGACTTTTTTGGTAAAACTAACCGACACGCTGGCTAGTTTTCCCATAATTAGCCCAGTGCGAACAGCACAGGAAGTTTACCTAACCATGGAGAAAAGGAAACTTACCCATGACATGGGGTTAGTTTAAACGAGTCGTGTCTGCTCAGGAAAACTGACCAGGTTAATTGTACTAAGCAGGAAAGTCCAATGGGAACTGCGCGACTTGGGTAATCTTCCCAAGTCATATTACAGAATGGCCTTAATTGGTCAATTGGGTACTCCTGTGAGCTGTGACCTTGAGTAACATGGTTTATTTTACAAATGTTACCATGGCTTGTGGTAAACTAACCACGCCAAATAATCCAAGTGCGAACAATGGTTAAATTTAACCATTTTAAATGTTACCAATTGTCTTGGTAAAATATCCCTTTTTAAATCCAGTGCGATTGCGGCGTAAGATTGATTTTTAACATAATTTCTGATAGTTTCTGTCGACTGACATTTTCCTGTTTCCTAAAAAATATCAACAATTTTTGCATTGCTGTTTTAGCTTAGAACCATCAATTATACAAATAGGCTGGATCAAATATACAATAATAACCTCATTTGTTTTGGTTGGATAATCCGCATCTTTGAGCTTTATTCTCGTTGGCACCATTCGCACAATAGGAGGAGAGGCGTCATAGTGTAGAGTATTGTCCAGACTTGGATGATCAATTACTCCACAGTGTGCTCAGGATAAATGACTATCTTTAATGAGACACGTCGTGCATGAAATGAATAAAGAATGTCACACCTTTCCATAGTTTCTGCTTAACCTTGCACAAAATAAAGTAAAACATGGTGGCTTTTAAATTAATAAACGTCAATATGGAAATAAAAATGATAGTTTATATCCTACGCTATAGGGTAGTAGATAGTATGGCCTAGCCAAGTCATATCTGTGCGAACGACAACACAAAACTTGTTCGATTTTCTGTATTTCATAAAACATCACTAAAAAACATGAATTTGAAGAATAATAAATATTTTAGGTTGAAAAAAAGACTTTTTGGAAAAGCGGAGGCTGGTAGAAAGTGAGAGATGTGTTCCTGGTAACTTGAATGGCCCATCCTCCCCACCGATTGATGCTTTTTAGTGGTTCAATTATATATTTTATATATTTTTATAATTTTATTGTAATTAAGATTGGCTGATTAATCTAGCAAGAGAGAAGTTTTATTTTGGCACCTTACTGTACCTATCAGCAGTGGTGGCCCTACGTGGTGGTGGGGTGGTTGGGATAGGGTGTCCACAACCCCCGTCGGGGACATTTCCCCTCCTCTCCTCGGGGGTTACCTTCCCTGTTGGGGATTGCCCTGCCGTCGGGGAATTCCTGGCGCCGCCACTGCCTATGAGGAGTAAATATAAAAGTTTTATGCCTGAAATATTGTGCATAAAGAAGCCTACTTGAAATGATTTTTCTGTCATAAAAAATAGCCAATGCGCATATAAATATACTGTAGTGTAGAATATGGAATTCTAGATTGATATTTATCTGCTATGGTTGATCAATCGTGCAAGGGTATTTTTTATACTTTAGTTAATACATGACTCATTTCGTCATGACACCTATATAAGGAGTAAAAAAAATTGTATTTTATACTTTAGTATTTTGCATAAAACCACCTACCTAAAATGGGTTATATATAAAAATAACTACTACAAGTTAAAATATAGTTTAGATTAGGGAATTGACGATTGATAGTTATCTGTTTTGGTTGATTGATGTTCTGGAGCAAGAGAGGAATTTGTTTTTTTTTACTTTTATGAATACATATCTCAGAATGATTTAGTATAGAACATGACTCATTTCATAATGACACATGAGGGGTAAAAACTATAGCATTTTTATACCTGAAATATTCTACATAAAACAGCCAACCTGAAATGGGTTTGCTAAAAATAGCCACTGCACATACAAATATAGTGTAGATGAGGGAATTGAAGATTTGTCTTTGCTTGATGACTTTCTGTAGATATCTAGCAGAAGGGGAGGCTTTAGAGTGGAGTACTTATGGATTATTGGACTAAATATGTATAATCACACTTGTAATAAATGACTTCAGATAAGATACCTTTAAGGTTATTGACCGTTTTATTAATATATTTCACAGTTTATTCAAAGAACAAAGAAATCATTTATTAATCTGTTCATTTGATCACAGTGGATAGTGGTGTTGATGTTCAATTGTAATGACTGTTTTAGTTAATTGATTGCAGGTTTTTTTTAAGTGATTTGACATTGAGTCTGGATTTAAGCTAAATATTAAGTTTTAATTGGAAAAAATTTATTACTGGATTAAGATGGGAGATTTTGGCATCAAATTGGTAAACTGTGGGTATGTTCAAATCCAATGATTAAGCGCAGCGTAAGGTACGTGGCGTACAAATAATTGTGCCTAACCTAGTCGGCAATTAGCATAAGTCAGTAATCCAGAGTGTAACTTGAGTTCCTGCAAACCCCGGATTAGCGTAAGCTAGGGAGCTACGCCTCGTATATATCTGAATGGTTTTATCCGTTTTTGACAATTCAAAATTTGCAATCAGTCTGAATTGGCCAATCCATTACAGATTACTGGTCATAGAAAAACCCACTGATGGCTATTTTAAAATTGGTCATGACTTACGCTATGCCTTGTGTCCGAACACTTCAGTCGTTGGGCTGCAGATTAGCTTACACCTTGCATACGCTAAACACAGCTTAAGTCGTAAATCTGAACATACCCTGTATCTTCAATTCTGGAATGGTTTTGAGGCGACTGAAATTGTTATACCTCTTCTTGCAATGAACCTGTAGTTCCCTATAACTGTTTTCTTGTTTTCTGGTTGATGTTTACCTATGATTGTTTATGAAGTTTAATTTTTTGTGTGTACTAATTATGTATGGTAGTCCATAAATAAGTTTTATAAGAATTTGTTTTTAAATTAATAATCATCTTGTGTGTACCTTGTAACTATCAAACACATGACTGTAGAAATAGAAGACAAGCATTTCAGCAATATTTTCAGATAACATGAATGAAATTTGTGTTTTAACGGAGTAACATGCTTTACTTTTGTCCAGCCTGGACTGGGGCGTATCCAGAAATTTGGGGAAGGGAATGCTCAAGCCTGATCAGATTATGTTGGCTTTATGGTCTTTTTTGACATTACTTTGCCTCTGAAGGGGGCTATGCTCACTCTAACCATTTGTCAAGTCATAAATGACTACTGGAATTGGCTAAAATAAAAATGACCTCTTTTGCCAAATTGGCTTAATTAAAATTTAAAAAAAATAAGCAGTCCATTTCGCAGACATTTTGATTGTTTTTGTTGTTTTCAAAGTTTGGCTAAAGAATTTATGAATTGGTTAAAAATATCGGCAACCTTCCCTTTGAAAAAAATAACACCCTCTGACTAGGTAGATCTACCATGTTAAATTACTAGGGAGATCTACCTAGCAATACAGAGAACTACCTAGTAAGGTAGTATAATTAGCTGGTTTTAATGTTATTAATGCTTTAAGGGATTTTTCCAAACAATGGCTAAATTTTCTTATGTATACTTGTAGAGTATTGCTGACCATATCCTTGGTAGTATCCCTTGATATGGTAGTTTTATAGGGTTAACCCTATTGATTACCTTTATCCACCTTGTCACTACCATTATCTACCATGTTAACAGAGTTATTTTTTTCAAAGGGTTTAGCCAATTTGGCAAAGAAAAGATTGACCCTATCGTGAGCGTAGCGCGGCAAGCTTGAGGTCCTAATCTTCATATTTATATGCTAATTTTATTTTGTCCTACCTCTAAAGGGGATGCTTGACCACCTTATGCACTGCAACCCCAATCTCGGCATCAGTTTCACACTACAGGAGCTAGTTAACACATTGACTGCCAGACCCATTTTTCTGTTTCATTCTCGTGTGCCAGAACAGGTTTACATGTACAAATATAGTTTTTTAAGGTCACATATCATCAAAATAGGGTGTCTAATATTTTGGGGGGAAAATATTAGGCGACGAGTATACTTGTCGTTGGTACTGGGAAATAAATGTTCTTGCCTACGCCAGTGGCGAGTTTACTAGGCTGCACTGGAAATACGATTGTTATCAGTGGTGAGTTTACTCGCCTGCATTAAAGTGCCAGCACACTTTGTAATATTTTAAACTGCCTGCAATAAAACACAAGAAACAAACGAAAGTTATTTCAACATTATAGTCTAGGTGTATCTTCCCTGAAGTACTCCAGAAGAGCCTGTAAGTTTACGATGTACATATGTGTCGTGAGCAACGTTATAAAGGTACACTATTTTTTACGGGTATACTCATCACTAGCTCACACAGCAACACCCGGTTGGCGAGTATACTCGTCGCTGGCAGTCAACGTGTTAAAGAGAAACTCTGGGATTAAAATTTCTATGGATAAATCTATGAAAAAGATATACAATTGTGAGCTAACAGATAAAATTTCACAACATTTGGACAATAATATCATACCGAAAAACATGTTGCAAAGCGAGTTCCAAATCAAAAGTGGGTCTACTACTCAAATTACACAGTGTTAAAGAATAGAAAAATTGGAGATTTTGAAAGGATTGTGCTTGAAAACCAACATCAATTTACAAAATACAACTCGCTTAAATGGAAAGATCAGCCAAATTTACACTAGAACAGATGATTTTTAATGTGATTTTTGATACATTTTTCAAACACAGCTCTATCAAAATCTGTAATTTTCCTATTGTTTAGCATTGTGTAATATGAGTAGTAGACCCACCTTTTGAAGACCCATTTTGGAAAGAGCTTTTCTTCATTATCCCATTGTCCTAATGTTGTGGAATTAATTGTTGTGTAGGTATATCCATATAAATTTTAATCACGGAGATCCCCTTTAAGCTCTGGATGAGACCTCATTGGATTTATTATTTGATGTAGATGTAGTTTAGATTTGGCTATACCCTATATGCAGCATTGTAAAATGATAAAATTTCATGTTAACTTCAAGTATACTGCACACATTGATGTTCCAGATAGTGATCTAAATTTTACCAGTAAGTCATTGGACAAATTTCTTGATTGATTTGGAGCCTGTTGATGGATTTATAATTAAGTTTAGTCATCATGGACTGTTTAATACTTTAATTTGTTTTATATAAACTGTTTATGTTCAATCAAAGCTGTGATGCTCGGTCATGTATGATGAGTTGTCTTTACAAGAACCAGCTTTCTATAAAGTTGTCTTTAATTTATATTATATGAACAGTTGAGAACATGGAGAACATATGTGAGGTCTCACCACAAAATGAGTCGCATCGTAGGTGAGATCAAATTGAGATAATCACCAAAATAGGTCT
>JAOTQE010026234.1:0-10478 GCA_025631205.1 Nesometra sesokonis | reverse complement strand
TTTTGTACTATAAATTAACAGTATCCTAATTTAATTAATCAGAACTTGAAAATGACACCATGATGGAGTCGAAACGTTGTTTGTCCATAAATTTTATCAGCGTTATTTTTCTATTGTTTATTCGGTAGTATTTCAATTATTAAATTTTCATTTTCAGTATATTTAATATTTTCAGCAAGTTTAATTACTGTATGTACTTTTATTATTAAAATTCTGCAATAAAAAAATAAACTAGATGGAAGTCCAAGAGTGTATACATCCACCAACAACTTTTGGCCCTGACACTTACTGTACATTCAGTGAAAACTTAACTTCCATCATTGTTGGCGGAAGTAATTAAAGGTATCCTGTGTTAATATGTTGGTACTTTAAAAGATAAGTGGATATAATCACATAAATAATTGTGTAAATATCTGCCCCAGGATTTGAACCAGTGACCTCTTGCTGTCCAGGCAAGAAGACACTGGTTTTTACCATGATTATGATTGTTCTGACTGTCCATTTGAGGCATGTCATAGCGAAAAAACAACCACGTTGTAGGAAAATTGAAAATTCAGTTTTTGTTAAAAACATTTTACACTTTTTGTAAGCTTTAAAATGAGAGATCTTTTATCAAAATCAGACACAAGTAACTGAAGTTATTGAACAAAATATACAAACATTGTCTTTGTTTATACTTCTGATTGTTTATTTGCTAATTTCTCAATAAACTTCATTTGCGACAACTTGGTGGTTTTACCATGCCTTTCTTTAAATTGTTTAATTAATGGGCTCAGGCATTATTAGAACCAGTAACTTTTTGGTGTCCAGGCAAAATTTCACTTGTTTTTACCATTTACCAACACTCAACACTCCTAAAACCGTGCAGAATGTCCATTTTAGGCATGTCACGCCGAAAAACCACCCAAGTTGTAGGAAAATTGAGTTCTTTTAAAACCATTTTACACTTTCTGTAAGCTTTAAAATGAGGGATCTTTTATCAAATTCAGACACAAGTATTTATTGAACAAAATATACAAAAATTGTCTTTGTCTTTGTTTATACTTCCTGTTGTTTTTTTGCTAAATTCTCAGTAAGTCCCTGTGTTACAACTTGGTGGTTTTCCATGACTAGCCTCATTTTTCTTTGACTTTATATGTTCAGTTTAGAGAGAGTCAAGTTATCCTTTTTACATTGTTTTCATGATTTTGGGATTTGAAAAAAGTCTGGTTTAGCATGAAATTTGGCTTCGCATTTCCTTTAAAAAAAATGACACCCTCTGACCAGGTAGATCTACCATGTTAAATTACTAGGGAGATCTACCTAGCACCACAGAGAACTACCTAGTTATGTAGTAATTTTCCGTCTGTTGATGTTATTAATGATGGGTTTATAATGGCTGTATTTTTCTAAGTGTACTTGTAGAGCATTGCTGACCGCATCCTTGGTAGCATTTCTTGATATGGTTGTTTTTATATAGGGTTAACCCTGTTAACTACCTTTATCTACCTTGTCACTACCATTATCTACCATGTTAACAGAGTTATTTTTTTCAAAGCGGAGTGTCAGTTTAATGAAAGTTGATAGTACAGAGCAAGGCTTTACTCTGCTTTTTTATGATTTAAAAAGAAAGTTATTTTAAATTATAAATTTTATTTTTTCTTGTTTTTTCTTTTTACTTGGCATGCACTCTTCCTTCCTTATCTCAGTGTTGTAAATGCCAGAAGGTGGCGTTGTTGCCCCCGCCGTGGTGTAAGTATATTTTCCCTTTTTTTTTAAACAAACTATTATCAAATAAGATTTTGCTGGTCATAATACTTGTTACTGTAATATCAACTAATATTTAAGCTATCAAGCTGCAGTTAACAAAATATTTTTTCACTTGGTGGAGTGGTTTAATAAGGCCCAGTTGGTAACATTTTGGTCATTTTTATAAGGCCTAAAATATCTTGAGTTGCCCGTCTGACCTACGCAAAATCTTGAAAATTAATGGTCACTGTTTTTTTAATATTTCCCAACTGTTTAGCTAAATACATGAAATTAGCTCGAATAGAGTTGTAAGAGATATATAAAGTTATCCTGAAATTTGTAAAAAAGAGTATAAATTTATTAAAAAATATTGATTAAAAAAATTGAATTGCAAAATATGTAGTATTTATCCATTCATTCATTATTTTTTAATTTTTTTATATTATTTTTATTTGTTTGTTTGTCTGTCTGTCTGTCTGTTTGTTTATTTTTTTTATTTAGTCATTTATTTACTTTATTACTAAATTCAGTAAAATATATTTATACAGGATAAGTTGTAGATGGAAAACCTGTTTTATATATGGTCCTGTTTTGAAAACACTTAATTACAGAGGACAATACTAATTATAAAATAGGTAAAATGACGAAAATGTCATAAAACAGATATTACTAAACTTATTCTACTTAAAAATAAACAAGGTTTTTGAGCAAGGCTCTTAAAAAAAGTTGACCAACTGACCCAAATTTAAAAAAAAGGCTGTGCTTGGGCAAAGCAAATTTTTTTAGGCCTAATAAAAATATTGAAATGTTATTTTGAAAGCAAAGAAAGTGACTTAATATGTTATCTTCATGTACTATATATACAGGGAAAATAATGGTCTTTTCAGATTTTTTTTTTATTTTTAATTAAAAATGTGCATCTTGGCTATTGTTTGATGATACGTGCATTTTCTATAATTTTACATTAATAAATGCTTTTGTTACATTTTATACTTTGTCTTTGTGATACCAAAAGATTTTTTTATAAAACATGCTTAATTTTTTATCCGAAATGTTTATGTTATTCTATTTCAAATGTTTGTATATGTACATCTGTTGTACTCGTATTATACATTTTTTTTTCTGTATTATATTTATAATAAATGTTTTTTGTTTCCAAATAGGAAGGTGCCTGTTGTCTGTGTGATCCTCTTGGAGAAAAAACAGAACTTGAAGGTAACAAATACTGTGTAAAATTTATATAATATTAAATGCCTTTTAGGGGATATAACAAAATATTGTATGAGTTGTTTAGACAAAATGTTGTAAGGCACAAAGACAAGTACAATGCCACAGCCAGTACAATATATTTCGGTATCCCCTAAAAATAGGCATGAAATAATATGTGGCAGAGCCAAACCAAATGAGACATAAAGTCACAAATGCTAATTTTCCACAATAGGCACAAATATAAAAATGGTTAATATTTTCAAATTATATTTTATTTCAAAAACATGCAGTTCATACATTCAACTTTCATACTACCTTAACAATTTTTAGATATATGATCAAAGAATGTTTAAAAAATACAATTTAAAATGACCTTGCTTAGTCAATGTATACTGATAAACAATTGTTAAATGCAGTTTTCTCAAAACTTACATTTTTATTGTTCGAACTTCGGTTGTTCATAACTTCACATTGATTGTTTTTGCATGTTAAAGATAATGTGTAGAACTTTCATAATCCATAAAAAACTCATTTTTCAATTTTCCGACTTGCATCTCATTTAGCTTATCCCTGCCACAAATACCTTTCAAGGATATAACAAAATATTGTATGAGTTGTTTAGACAAAATGTTGTAAGGCACAAAGACGAGTACAATGCCACAGCCAGTACAATATATTTCCCTGAAAATAGGCATACAATAATATAATTAAAATACTCAGCACAGTGAATGCCACCAGTTTTAACCAGCTGAGCTAAATGCATAGATTTATTATTTACGGCTAGATGGTGAACTTCCACAGATTACCTAGCCACAAAGTGCAGTTCCATGTAAGTGACTACTATTCCAGAATCCAACCAATGAAATCATGTTACGTTCAAATGCTGTTCCTAGGTCGAAATTGCGCATTCACAGTCTTTTATAGAAGTTTCCAATTTATCAATAAATGAAAGTAAATTTAATCCAAATCTAAAGACGTTGACAACATAAAATATGTGTGACATATAACTTGTATAACAAAAGAATGTTAAAAATACAATAATTGTAAAACAGTTATTATTATTTAGCTTGCATGTTTTTGACGTAGCCTAACAAAATCAAAATAGTTGGTGCCTACATGGGACTGCAATTTTACAGTGTTAAGTTCACCATCTATCTGTAAATAATAAATCTATGAGGTGCCAACATGCGACTGCCATTTTACAGTGTTAAATTCACCATCTAGCTGTAAACAATAAATCTATGAGGTGCCTACATGCGACTGCCATTTTACAGTGTTAAGTTCACCATCTAGCTGTAAATAATAATCTATGAGTTGCCTACATGTGACTGCCATTTTACAGTGTTAAGTTCACCTTTTAGCTGTAAATAATAAAAATAGTAGGCGCCTACATGGGACTGCCTTTTTACAGTGTTAAGTTCACCTTCTAGCTGTAAATAATATTATAATAGTATTTTTTCCCTATTTTAGAATATCCCTTGGCAAGACAGAATCTAAGCAAAGGTATTGTTGATGATGAAGATGATAGTTTAAGTTCCTCAAAACGAAAAAAGAAAAAGCACAAAAATAAGAAGGATGAGAAGAATAAACGTGTTCAGGAAGAGGATGGGTCAAGGAAGAAAAGACCAGCCTCCGGCGTAATTCACAATGAAGAAGATGGCGTCGTTTACAACTATTCGTTCCTTCATCTAGTTTTCATGTTGGCGTCCTGTTATATCATGATGACTCTTACAAATTGGTACAAGTATGTTAAGTTTTTTTTTTCTATAGCCGCAATCGAATTGGATTTAAAAAAGGGATATTTTACCAAGACAATTGGTAACATTTAACTAGGTTAAATTTTACCATTGTTCGCACTTGGATTATTTGGCATGGCTAGTTTTACCACAAGCTATGGTAAAATTTGTAAAATAAACCATGTATGTTACTCAAGGTCACAACTCACAGGAGCACCCAATTGACCAATTAAGGCCATTATGTAATATTACTTGGGAAGATTACCAAAGTCGCGCTGTTCGCATTGGACAATCCTGCTTGGTAAAACTATGGAGCTATGTAAAACTAACCTGGTCAGTTTTCCTGGGCAGGCAGGACTCGGTTAAACTAACCATGCAGCATGGGTAAGTTTTTTTTCTCCATGGTTAGGTAAACTTCCTGTGTTGTTTGCACTGGACTAATTATTGGAAAACTAGCCAGCGTGTCAGTTAGTTTTACCAAAAAAAGTCCAGTGCGATTGTGGCTCATGTATCCATTATTTCTAGTCTCTCGGGCTAAAAGAAACCAACCTTTTCTTCAGGCTGTTGTGGATTCAAGGGCGGGGTACACTAAAATTGACCCTGGAGAAAATTGGTTTGAATGACAACGGACTAGAAAAACAGATAGACAGCAGCTGAAAATAGAGACTATTAAGAGCCAAAGGTGGATCTGTTATTATTTTTTGCTCATCAAAACCAAAATTGGAATTTAAGCCCTCTAAAACGCAATCCTGGATCCGCCCATGCCAGAAATTTAAATTTGATAAAGATTTATTTCTTTTTTATGAAATTTTAAAGTAATTTTTCTTTTTACTATGCAGAAAGTAAAGTAGAAATATGTTTATTCTCTAACGAATGAGTTATAGGTTCCAACCAACCTTAAACCACTTTGTTTTTATAATAAATCACATGTCGAGCTTATACAATTAAGTACCTGTATGCAAATTTTGAGTAATATACATTTTTCTGGCATCTATTATAAAATATCTAGGAATTTGACTTCTTTGACTGCATCTGAGCATTTTTTTTAAAACTTAAGGCCGTCACACATGTTAACCAACTGCACATGCCAACATGAGGCTTGGGAATTGGCAATGTAAGATCGTTTGAAAGAAATTGGTGTTTAGCCCGGATTGAACCCAGCACCTCAGGCTACAGTTCCACTTCAGCACTTTATAAATTGTATTGTTTTTCTTTCACCAGGCCTCAATATGCTAAGCTAGAAAACTTCCAAAGGACGTGGCCTCCTTTCTATGTGAAGATGGTATCTAGTTGGGTATGTGGTATTCTGTTCTTTTGGAACATAATTGACCCTGTATTCTGTGGAGACTGTGACAGGAGGAGAGGAACCACACCAACACCACCTCCAAAGAAGTAAGTTCAGTAACATTTCTCATTTAGCGACCTTTTCTCCCTTTAAAATTTTAAACTGTCAGGGATTTGATATCACATCCAAATGTGTGCATGCGCTGTGCCACGCATGTGAACTCGCGTCTTTTTTAAATTAAAAAAAGTACCTTACATTGTATGTCGCCACCTACATTATGGTTGGAAAATTTGAAAATCTGATATGGTCTAATATGGCAACTAGCCAAGTGAAGTAAACGTTAATAATTACACCCTCTTTTGTTTAGGTGTAAATATTGGCCTTTTTAATTACCAAGGAGATTCAAATAGTATAGTGCCCTTTATTTTTTGTTTGGCGCACGTGGTCGATTTAAAAAAAAGTGTCCAGCCAAAAATGATCAAACCTCTTTGGATCTTATGTCCTTCATTGTCTTTTTAGAGTGGCACATACTAACAAAATACTTTATGTTGCGCATATTTAATTGTAATAATAGTGGTGTATATTTATATACGTGCCAGTATCCATCTAGAAGATGTTCATGGTTCTCTGGACCAGATATTACACATTCTTATGACTTTCTACTCCCCTAAGGGTCACGTTATGTCATGCACCCAGTACTGGGTTGTACTTGCGCTACTTCAGCTGTCCGCGGCAGAGGTCCTTCATCGACCAGTACACTGGGGTTACACCCTACTCGTCTTTAATGATATACTGGGTTTTTTAAAGTGCACATGTGCTGTTTGTGTACACTTGGCCTACGTTTTATAGTCCTTATCAAAGAATACTTGTTCCTCCATCAGAACCTTGGTGCAAGCGGCCCTCGAACCCGTGATGTTGTTTTTGCTATTGTTTACAGTTCCCGTGCCTTAACCGCTGGGCCATACAACTCGCCAAGTTGCTGCAACACTTTTTATCCTTATTCAAGGGTGGTGCTTTTTCAATATTTACAGTATAATAATTTTTTATATTCTTAAATATTTTTTTTCTCTTTTCAGGCCAAAGTACATAGGTGTTGTTTCAAATGTATAATGGTTAAACACCACATTAGAATTATGGAAATTCTGATTACTGTTCACAGGTGTTCTTTAAAAAGTAATGTATTTAAAATGTTTTTAAAGTGTTTATATTTTACTTAATCACAATACAATGCAATAATTTTGATTCAATATTTTATTTTATCAATTTTTAACTTATTGTTATGTAACATTGTATTGTATTTTTATTGGTTAGTTACCATGGTTACTTGTATTCACAAAGGATGTATTCTTGTTATGTTTTTGCATACTTGGATATTTTCCAGAATATTTTATTCAAGATTAAAAACTTTTTTAAGGAAATGTTTTATCTGTACAAAAATAATTAAATGTAAATATGATAGTGAATAATTAATAACATAGTTTTATCTTTAATAATGAGGGCAGAGATACCTTTTAATAGAATTTGTAATTATAATGTTATTATAAAACTGTATTTAATTTTGAATAACTCTATTACTATTTACCTTATAAATTAATTAAGGCTCATTTCTAGCTGTTTTGAAATGGAATGGCTAACAGAGAACAATTTCAGTGAACCTCCGTATGTGGCTCTCATTACGTGTACATTCCCATTAGAGAGTGTGATCTATTTTACCCTACATTTTCAAAGAAATGTAGGATAATTTTGAATTAACCACCTCATTGACTTATCACATTAAATTTTTATAAAGGATAGGAATACAGTATACTGTACATCTAAACAATCAAGTGGAATCTAATCCAATTATCCGTTGTGATGAGACAAATCTTTCTAATGGGGATGTACACTTAATGTTATTCTTTACCATTGATGATCCAATTTTTTCTGTTGGCTGTTACGATCTGAAAGGGCAGGTTCCCCCAAAAAATTACTATTCATTATATGTTTTAGTTCATCATAAAAAGTATATTCAGCCCTATTTGGAAATTTTAAAGATTTTTTCCCCTTGAGTCTCATGAATAAAATATATATATATATATAAATAAACACTAGATTTTATCCCTATTCTTTTACACAAAAAATAGCAAAGTGGGTAATATTTTATTATCAAATAAAACTGGCTACTTTACACTATATAAAATCATCAGAAATGAACAATTTTGGTTAAAACACACAAGAATAGTACTTTTCTATATATTTTTAGAATGACGTTTGATTTTTCACAATTTATTTAAAATATTCCTTTTTCAGACAATTTGTATGTACAAGAATAGGAGTCTATCTTGTAATTTGAACTATCCCCTCACTTAGCAATTTTCGTGTATTTCACCAATAATTATGATAGGTAAAATGTGTCGTAAAAATTCAGAAACAGGGCTGAATATACTTTTTATAATAAACTAAAACATATAAGGAAGATATTTTTTTTGGGTGAACTGGCCCTTGAAATTGGAACAGGTGAGAATGGCCCTTTACTGTAGATAGTCTGGTTCTTCCTACCGCTGTAGAAATATTTTTTATCCATTCATTGACAACACTCTGTAGTATGGGGTATATGAAGAATATTATTTTTTTATTATCTTCACTACACACCCATCTATATTTTCTATATAGTGTAAATTATTTATTGTTATTTGGAATTGTTTAAGATATTCAGTACACTGGCGACCCTTCAGTTTTATAAATGATCAACTTGAAAGTTGAAGTTTTGGCCTGTAATTCGAGCTGCCAACAAACATTTGTGTCTATTACCCACCCTAAAAACAAGAAATTCAGAATAATCTTTTTTTTATTTTTGTTTTCGGCATTGAATTCAATATAACCCTATGTCCTTAAATATTTTGAGCACAGTTAGTGAGACAATCACCCAGAAGTGAAATGGATAAACTTCATCTTTATTTTGTTTGTGAATTTTTCATCAAAGAGATGGAAAATAGTATTTATTTGCTACACATGTAAAAAATTATGGTACTCCTGATTTTAAAGGTTATTTTTAAAGTAAACTTTCAGGGTTAGTTATTATTATTTATTTTGAAATAGATAATTCAAGCATCTTTCAGTAACAGATGTTAAAAAAACAAAGGAACAAGCTATTCAATAAGTAACTAAACAAAATGTTACATAAAATGACAAAACCATTTTTGGTAGTTACAGGTTATGAAGTAGTGTAAACAAAATTGATAACATTTCATAGAAAGCTTCTTTTAATGGGTAGATCACCTATGATAGTTAGGTTCCTTCTTTTTCCAGTTTAAACTGGAAATTTTGTATTCAATACATTTCTGGTTTACCTGAATTTTGTTTACTGCAATAAACAACATAAAAGTTTTGACATGTCACCTTTTATAGAAAGTCCCATTCATTGGTAGTTTCTAACTTTCATTATAAACTGAAAACCAGTCTTTAAGCCAGTATATTTTTACTTATCCTTGTATATTTTGTTTATTTCTCCCCACCCCAAATGATGTAGAAGCTTTGTCAGTAAGTAACTCTGATCGTAAAGTCACCTAGGTTGCATCTTGACCAATTTGTCATGAGCACTCCTGGTATTCCTTCTAGCTTCCATTTCTATAGGCCTAATCTGGACCCTCTATGTTTACACGAAAAACTTAGAAGCTAGGGCTTTTACTTTATGGAGGAAAGTCACATTAAATACTAGTAGTAGGTGTATTCCAACTTCCACTTTGGACTGGAGACTCCTGGTATCAAAGTGCATTTCGGGTTTTCAGGTAATTATACCAAATCATGGAATTCACCTAAGAAGTAGATCCAACACTATCACTTTGGACGAGAGACTCCTTATAACCCAGTATTCTACCTGGGTTTAAGTCAGTAGACCTTTGATCCTGAACTCCCGAATATAGACCTTGGATCTTGTCTCTTGCCTTATGGAGGAAAGGTACCTTTTATAGGTATCTTGCAACTCTCCTACTTTGAAAGGGATACTCCTGGTATCATAAGGCTTTCCCAGTTTTCAGGTGATTATACCTAATCTTGGACTTTATCTCCAACAATAGGTTCCAACACTACAGATTTAGACAACACACCCCTAGTAACCAAGTATTCCTCATGGCTTTGGGTCAGTAGATCTTGGATGTTGGCTCCCTTATGTAGACCTTGGATTGTTTCTTGCATTAAAGAGTAAAGCTATGTTTATTAGGTATGTATTTCCACTTTCCCAGTTTGAGCAGTGCTCTCCTTGCAACAAAGAAATATCCTGTTCCTTAGATAATTATACATAATCTTTGATGTAGTTTTCTCAAAAGACAACTTTGGAACTCTTTCAATTAATCTGTTATTTTGTGTAGTAAAATAATATACAAATATACGTTGCCTTGAGAGTTGCTGGTTAAAACTATGGGCAGAGGTGCCTAAATAGTACTATTCACTGAGGGGCACAGCCCAGAAGTGAATAGTACTATTTGGAGGCACCAAGGCCCATGGTTTTAACTAGCAACTCGAAATTAGGCAACGTATATTTG